>JABSTQ010003047.1:0-133188 GCA_013358835.2 Ixodes persulcatus
TTCCCGCTCCGCAACGAATTCGTCACTTCTCTTATGGTGAATTCCGCTCGCAGATCTCGAGCGATCCAAAAGCGCTCCATTTGGAGCGCGCATATTCCGCTCGCAGATATGGCTCGAGCTGGTCATCTTCCCCTCGTAGATCTCTGGCAACGCCCGCTCCACGGAGCGCCTCAAACTCCGCCGAACTTGCTCTGCGGGATTTCACAGATCTCTCCGGAAATTGACAGAGCGGCCCACGTGATTTCCTTTGCGCATGCGCGGCGAGGTTGGCGAGGTCGGCGGGCCGGACGGGTCGTCGAGTTGGATCTGTTCGGGTGCATCGGTTGTTTACGTGGGATTGTGACGGCTCGAACGCTTCTACCTCGCGTAGATCAGGGATACAAAGCCGGGACTGTGGAGCGTGGTAAATCGTAAGTGCTGACATCTGTGATCGTGCGAGGAAGAACGACAGGAAAGCCGGAGGCAGACGCAAGGTTAGGCCTGTTCATTCCGCAGCCAATGATTGTACCTTTTTACA
This sequence comes from Ixodes persulcatus, assembly GCA_013358835.2. NCBI lineage: Eukaryota > Metazoa > Arthropoda > Arachnida > Ixodida > Ixodidae > Ixodes > Ixodes persulcatus. Next base: position 518 of record JABSTQ010003047.1, read on the forward strand.
CGGCACTCCGCCGGCGTTTTCCCGTGCAATAAAGCAAGAAGAGATTAGGCAATGACCGTGCAAGTGATGGTTTGTTACCTCTGTGTTTATTAAAGTCGTACCAGAAATCTGAACTCCACCGCTGGCAATCGTTGTCCGTGCCCCGCCGCTTCGACGCGGCCGAAAGGTATGTGACGGTGCCGAACGCGGACGTCTTCGTTATTTGCGACATGAGCGCCGTGGTACGTATAATTTCGCCCGGCCTGTGTCGCGCGCGTGTTATTTCTGCGTCGGAAAGATCAGTCGGCTCAGGCGTTGGTGGGCTTGTCAAGTCAGCGCCTGGTCAAGTTCGAGCAGCGGCCATTTTGAACGGCGGAGGGGAAAGCGATGGGGAGGGGTGTGGGGGAGGTCGCTCCAAAAAGGCGAGTTTATCTTCCCCTCGTCGATTCGGAGCGGGTCCCACGGAGCGAAATTTTGCCTCCCTCGCGGATTTTGGAAAGCGCTCCGGATCTACGAGTGGAATTCACCATTAGAGAGCAGCTCTTAGGCGCCCGTTTCCGGGTTGAGCGGCGTCGGCGTAACCGCGCGTTGCATTATGGGACGTTTCACATAATGACGTCACTCGTGACGTCACGAGGGTAAAATTTTCCTGCTAAATTTGGCGGGAAATTTTTCCGCTAAATTTAGCGGAGACATTTTACCCTCGTGACGTCATTATGGCAAACGTGACGTCACGCGGGACGTCACGTAACGTCGCGCTAAATGTAGAGGGAAAATTTTTTCACGTGACCTCAACATTAATTTAGTTTCCCCGCTAAGTTTAGCGGAAATAAATTCGCTAGATTTCCTCGCTTAATTTAGCGGAAAATGTAGCGAAAATTTCCCGCTAATTGGGAGGCGAGCAGAAAGGAGAACGGGAGGATACGGAGGCGAAGCTGGGTCATACCCTCCCCTCCGTACTCTCCCCTCCCCCTCCTCTTCAAGAGCTGCGCTCTAATTCGGCATTACAGAGAATTGTAAGCATCTTTCATTTTTTACCAGTTTGCTTACTTTCTAGTCAGCCAGAAGGTTATAGAGACAATTAAGACCAAAATGCTTTGTTCAAAGCCGCGGATTATATATTGGCCCCTAAAAAATCATAAAAAAAAAACAGTGAAACAAAGCACTCGGGACTTTTGCCTCTCGCGTTTTGTTATTAATGCGAAAGCATTAAAGAATAAATGCAAAGAAAATAATTTTTTTAGCAGCCTAGTTGGGACAAGCAAATCACAAAACGATTCTTCCGCGAAAAAAAAAAAAAATTAGATTAACATTTATTGCGCGAGACTGATTTTTAGTGATGGAACGAATCTTTATCCGAATCAAGATTCGGAGCAGAATCCGAAGATTCGGAAAGGTAGCCGAATCTCAAGCGATTCGGAAAAGAAAAGCGATTCGGAAAAAAGGAAAAATATCCTTTCTGCTCTTTGAGCAGAAAGGATATTCGTTCATTGTTTCTCTAAGGGTTTTTGTGCCTATTCTTGATGGGACCTCCGACCTGCAAAAAAATGTTCGTAAAGTACGTCAGATCTTTTTTTGTTTTTGTTTTTTGTTTAATGTTGTGTGTTTGGATCCTATGTAAACCTTGTTCTACGGGTCACTAGTATGTGAAATAGTTTCTCTCGTTACTGGTAGGGAGGAGAAACTCTCTCAAGCGACAACAGTCTGCTTTTTTTTCTCTCCCCCCCCCCCCCCCCCCCTCCCCTGGAGGGAAACAATAAAGTTGAAGTTGAAGATTCGGAGCGTTGCCATGGTTGCCAGATCACGTTGATGAGTGTTTCAACTTTTCGTGATATTAAATTCACTAAATTCTCCAAAGTGTACAAAATAATGCTGTAATATAATATCATAGTAATAAATGAAATTTTCCGCGTTGTTTATATTATTTTGGATGTTTTGTCGAGAACGGTAGCTATAGAGATCGCGGGAAAATTGGTTTCGGTTCCGGATTACGACCAAAATAGACATGCTTGGTGCACGTGGAAATACAAGCGCGTGTTTTCATCGCCGCAAGAGATCGATGCCATACGTGCTGTTCGACACAGGCTCATTTCGTGCTCATTATTACGGTCATAGTGGCACACACCACACAAGTGAGTACGTTCGATTCGATTATTTCCGACGTGTGTCCACTGAGGTATTGTTATCGGAACACGGGAAACAATCTGAAACTCTTTGCGCCGTACTATTACAGTCTCCTGTAGTGCATTTGTACCTTTCAGGTGAATGATATCCGATTTAGTTACAGTGTTTGTTTTCGAACAATGAGGTTGCGTTGGACACACCTGTGTTGTGTTTCTCTTTTCATCAAATGAAGGTCACGCATACAAAGCATCGAAGTGCCCTCCCCCCCCCCCCCCCCCCTTCTCCACTTCCCCAAGCTCTGACTTGGGCATGAATTTTGCTTTCGCGGTTGACTCATGGAACCACATCATTCTTCGGGACGTTCGGCAGACAGGGAATCCCCCATCTTACTGTAAGTATATAAGCTTTCATTTGAGCATAACTGGTACGTGAAGAGGTGTGCAGCATTAAACGTGCCGTTTTAATGTGCGAAAATTGTCCTATTGAAGTTTATGTATGCACAAAATAACATGTGCACACAATTAAAACTAAAATAAAATGCGGCCGTTTTCACTTCAAATTAAATCAATGCAATGTATTTCAATTGCGAGAAGAACTATATCGATCGTAGCTGCTTTGCTATAGCTTGTCTAGAAATAAATAAGTACATTAATTAATAATATACACCAACTCATGTTTACAAACAAACCGGAGCGCCCGGAGCGCCCCTAGCGGACGCCACCGGCGCCGCGCATGCGCGATGGGGGTGTGGGCAAGAAGTTCGCCGTCGCCCATAAACAAACCATTGAAATGCGATGTTGTCGGCGTCGGTGTGAGTCCTCCTGCCATTTTTCGCGTTCGAATTGTTGGTTCTACGTCTTCCTGGCGATGTCTGACTATCTTGATCGGCGTCAGCGAAATTACCGAGGCTCGTTACACCGCAAAACTTCGCGTGAATAATGTGACATGTGGTGATTCATTCCGCGTGGACGCCGCAGATTGTACGCTAAAGCCTGATTCGCATGATGAGATTTCGCTCGGAATTTTCAGTCGTGACGCCACTCGGGCTGCAAAAGCGTGAACCGTAGCTGAGATGGTCGACGACGATACTGAAAATCGCAAGCAGAATCGGACCAACTGAATTAGGCATAACAAGTCGGTGTTGGTCACTGGTAACAATGACCAACATCTCCTTGTATCTACTGTTTACATCGAGCCTGCTTACCAACCTTCAAATTTAAGTCTTTTGAGGCCTGCACTCACTTCTTATCGCAAGTACCGGGCCAACATTTGGTCTACGGACCGGCGTCGTCTAAGAGAGCAGACGACAAGCAGAAACGTTTGAAAGAGCAGACGACAATTCGAACAATCAGGCGGCCGTTTGAACTTGAAGACGCACTGAACGAAGTCCGCAGGTGGTCCGCACAACTCGACGGTTTTCTGGCGTTCATTTTCGAACAAAACAAATAAATCTGATGACCACAAGTATCCATAAATTCAACCCAAAGTGCTTCCCGCCCAAGCAATCGTTGTCCGACGGCGTCTGCTTTTCCCTTTTCACGGTACATATCCAGATTCTCGGACGAACCGAGCACGTGAAAACTGACTTTCAAACCTTTCTCGACACTTTTGGTACGGCCCCAGTCGCGGCGTTTTGACGAGAAGGCAGGTTTTTGTCTGGTTCCTTTCAAAACAACGCAGGAATACACGTCTGGCATGGGGACTTCTGCCCACAGCCCCAGACCGGAAGTGCGACCGACGCGCCACCACCGCGCCGTGACGTCACAGAGATGAGTTCGTGTATAGAAGTTAAATATCTTGACCTGAAAAGGGTGGCTCAACTTGCCACTTGTACAACATGGTCGCAACGCACTGTATTCTGAAGCAAAATAAATAGGACAAGTACAAAAGACTGAGGTGGGCGGCAGTGGGCGTATACCTATTAATGCAAATTTTAATAATGCCCTCCTGAGAAAGAATGTACTAAGTGTTATATTTATTCAGCTAAATTCAATCAAATTTGGCTCTCTTGACATTACATAAATATATTTCAGAAGAGGAGAGCATATGCAGCATGGTTAAATAGTCCTGCATTTAAGTGGAATGTAATGTATACGTTTGGGGTTTGCATGCAAAAACAACTAAGGGCGTCTGGCGTGCCCAGGCGGGGGGGCTGAGGATTACTTAGACTATCTGGAAATCTTTTGATGTGCACTCTAAGAATAAGGGGGTGTATAGGGGCACACCCCTTGTCCCATATGTAACTCTGCCAAAGAACAATTCAACGTTCAGTCCACAGAAGTCGAACCGACGATATCAACTTTCAAGAGCGGCTTGGTACACTCTAAAAAAAAAAAAAAAAAAAAAAAATCCGTTCTTGAAAAGTTTTTTGTCGCCCCAAGAACTCTTTCAGTTAGTGAGGAACTGCTTTGCCTCAAACAGTGTCGCCCCCTGGCGCACCAGAAAGGCAACCGGGCGATGAAGAACGTTTCCGTAAAAAAAAAGTTCTTCATAACGGTTTTCTTTTTTTTTTTTGCAGCATTGATTTCTGGTGATTTCTCGTTGCATACCCTCGATTAGTAATTGTCATAGAAGTGCTATAGCCATGAAGTGGCGAATATCATAAAAGTAAAATGCTCTTGTTACTTTATTTATTACTGAAATCCTTTTGAAATACAATACTTGTCGGAAGCGCAACGTTGTTTCTGGATGTTGCGCATAAATATCAGAAGTAAAAAAAAAAGATACATGCCACGCAGCGCAGTATGCACGACAGGGTATTAAAGGGGCCCTGCAATCATATTTAAGCGTCTGCCCTTTTTGCGGTTTCCACGTCTCTTGGGGTTCGGGAAAGCCAGCGGGCATGGAGAGAGCAGTGTTGGACAAAATACTCGATAAAAGTATTTAAGTTAAGTTACTAAATACCTGCTCCATAAAGTATTTAAAATACTACTCAAGTTACTTTCACTGTAAAGTATCTTGAGTAGAGTACAAATACTTAGAAATGTATTTGAATTACTTCTGAAGATACTTCCGCATTGCGTAATTTTTATCGACGTCAGACACAACGACAATTATACGGTTGCGCAAACCTGGTTTACCCGAATGGTTCATTTAACACGCAAAAACACAAAACGGGGGAAAAAAGTATCGTAGGGCTATTTTATGCAGTCCAACTATAAGGAGCAGGATACTGTCACGAATGAAAGATGATGAGGCGGCGAATAACTGAAGAAACTCAACGTTTAATGGGGCGAACTTGTACCCAAAACTAAATAGAGAAAGGCTAGCGTCGCAGGCGTCGATGTTGGCGAAACAGCAGGATCGAGCGCTGGGGCGAGAGTGACTCCGGACCGCCGATCGGAACACCTTTTGTACACGTGTGGGTTTCTGGAACATTCGGCTTAGAATGTTCGGCGCGTAGAACATTCGTAACTCGGCTGGATTCGGAGTTCGTCTTCTGCGGTGAGTGGGAGGAGGGCCTTTTTTGTTACCACTACGGCTTGCATGAACAGTGCAGCATGCAAGGTGCCCAGCTCAACACAAAAGCCCAAGTGGGTCAAGCTCGCATCCTCTGACGACTGCTCTCCGGAGAGATCGGGCACTTAACACCACTTCGTTTATTGTTAGTATTTTTACATTACACTGTGCCCCGCGTTCTGTTATAGAAGATGGCATGAACATGCCCACAAGGCCTGTGGGCATTTCACAGGCCTTGTGTTAGGTATACACCGGGATGTGGGGGCAACAAACGGGTCAGAGCGCCTCGCCAATAGTGACATCGCTGAATATCACGTCCTATGGCGCACCTTAGACGCATCGTTTAACTACAATCGCTATAAACGAACTTGGGATATGAATATGAGTGAATGGATAACAAAGAGAACCCACATAATAGCCACGGCAGTGGTCGCACCTTCTTCAAGTAGGTGTTGTTTAGAAAGACACTCAACGTTTGGGGACGCTTTGTTGGCATTTTGAGAGGCCATCTTCTCGTTGTCCGTTTCCTGTCCTGTTCTCTGCTTATCAATGTTCGCTTACTGACAGTGTTCGCGACAGCAATAAGTGACGGACTGACCGCAAAAAGAAAATAAACAACAAAAAACCGTGACGTTTTGCCGTAGCAGGGTCAAATATACAAAAAGCAAAACAATTATTTTTGTCCACTTATCATTTTTTTTTATTTATTATTGTCTTAACACTCAAGTCTTCGTTGTTGTCGTAGGTCGTTTTCCGGTCTGCATCGCGCCTCAGAGTGGTAATCTTTACTTCCGTAAAACCACCCCTTTTGTTTCAGGATTTTTTTGGGGAAACTAGGAAACAAAAGGCGCCTTTGGGAAGGCGAGGGGAAAACATTCATTGTACGAACTTTGGGCTGAAATATGAGTCACAATCGGCACAAAAAGCGATGTTTTCACGAGCTCAATCAAAGTCACCGTAGCAAATCGGAGCTAGCAACAGGATTTCGTTGCTCGTAAAAATGTTCTCCTTTGCTCGTGCCACGCCCACGCAACTTCATACCGAAAACGTCGGAAAATGGCGGAATGTCAAAAATGTATTTGAGATAATGAGTACAAGATACTCAGAATTGTATTTAAGATAGAGTATCAAATACTCTCAATCAAAAGTATTTGCAAGATACCAAGATACTTCAAAAAGTATTTGAAATACAGTATCTTGAGTAGAGTATTTGAGATAGGCACAAGTCTGGGAGAGAGTAACTAAATATCAGTGCGTCATATTTTAACCGGACGACGCGGAAACCTCCTCTGCCTACGAGGGCGACCCACGTTGCCGAAAGCGCACGAAATGTGACGTCTTTGGTCCTGGGCTTACTACTGGTCAGAGCCGCTAAAAGCTTTTTTTTAGTCGAGATACAAAATATAAGTGTCGCAAACCGTTTCAATTATGTGTGAAACTAGTTTTTGTTCAGTATTTTAGATCAGAAAAGACACAGATGCAGTTTGTAAAGTACGGAAACAAGAAATGATTCGTCGACGTACCCGCCACCAAGCGGCGGAAAAAACGGCGCATACTAGAAAGGGCTAGTGGGATGAGGCCCCGACGAACGGCGAGCGTAGAAAAATCCCGGGTGTACGCGGCGGCGCTACGATCGTATACCGCGGCTCAAGCATCCGACCGCTTCCGAGCGTTCCGAAGGCCTTCGGCGCGGGCTTGGTTGGCGATTTGGCCATTTGGCGGTATGGCAGCGCGAAGTGGCTCCCGTTCTGGACTGATCTTTACCCCGTGTTTGCTGTCGTTTGTGGCCAATGAGGTGTTTTGCCAAATTAGTCTTTAATCGCGCAGCAAATGCAACGCGAGCCGCCCTGGCGGCCCGCTTCATACAGCCTATCCAAAACATGCTTTAGTGGCGCCCTCTCGAGCCGTCGACACGGAGTGCGGCAGCCGTGAACGCTCGATGAGCCCACTACCCCTCCTCTAGTTCACGGCCACTCAAGCCAGGACCTACGACGTCATGAAGGAGGTTATTTCTTGCTTGTTTTTGTAATTCTAGTTTGCCTATAACTTTTAAAATAAAAAGAAATTTGAGAAAAGAAAAGTTGCATTAAGTTACTACGTTCAGTGCGCTCAGGTTCGGTGCAAATTAAAAACCAGTAAAAACGTCATTGCAGGGCCCCTTTAAAGGATAGCAATGATGCACGAATTATTGATTGTTTGCGGGCGTCAGAGCTTCGTAATTAGCTCGTTTGTAGTGGGCGAGCGAAGCCAATATAATTCATGTGCTAAAGCAACAGGCTGGCCAACAAGTCATGGCGATGTAAGTACGTGGCAAGTGCGAGATTGACGCCGCTTGAAAGCAAAGTTAGGCGCGATATAAACCCGTACGTCAAATATATTTCAATCTTCCGTGAAGACCTACGCATGAGGTTCGAGAATATAACACGACACGCAGTTGGCAGGGACGGTGCGCGTTGCAGACCCTACGAAAAACTCGGCTACATGTCGAATGATAGCGAACGCTCATATTTACCTCCATTTTAACGGAACGCTAAGACACAGGTCGGGCAGTCGAGACTGTCCGGAGGTTGCTGCAAAATATCGAAACGCACGCCGTTAACCTCCGCCGCCGACCGCCGTCGCGATGCGAAACGGACTCCACGTTCTTCTCCCCCTCACCCAAAGCAAATACATACGACGGGCTCAACGGGCTCGCAAGGCTCGTTTGAGAGTATCACAAGCTTCCCCGATACGCAAACAACGCGATCACGTGAGCACCGACACCAGTCACACATCTTATTCGAACCGAGACTTGCCCGAAAATTGCAGACAAAACCCGCAAAAAACATGATGCTATCCTTTGTTCCTTTTTATATTCACTTTTATTTTGAGCTATTGACGGCTAACGAATCAAATATTTATGCAATGAAAAGGATGACGTCACGGTGCAACCGCTGCAATGCTTTGACGTTGCAGCAGTTGAAATAAGGGTGTCACAAAAAAAAAATTTACAGATTCTTTTTTACCGCAAAAATAAACTATTTATCGCCGAACGCTCATTCTCCGCCTAAAGGTAGCGCTAAAAGTCACAACCAGAGGCCAAAATTTCAGCCCAACCCGATACCTTATTCAAAAGTTGTAAGTGATTTTCTGAAAAGTTCAATGGGAAAATGGAGCCCATTTTCGCCCGTTTTCGGTTCCTGGTGTCATAGAGCCCCATGTATTCGAAAACTCCATCGGCCATCATTTTTCCACTGAAATTTTCAGAAAATCACTTAGAACTTTTGATTAAGGTATCGGATCGGGTTGAAACTTTGGCATCTGGTAGTGACCTCTAGCGGTACCTTTGGGCGGAGAATAAGCGTTCGGCGATGCCTAGTTTATTATTATTTTTTTTTTTTGTGGTAAAAAGATTGTGTTTTTTTTTTTTTTTGTAACACCCTGTAGAAGCGGTTGCGCGCGAAGGAGTGCGCCTTGCCGTTGGCCGCGTGAGATTCTGTGAGGACGAAAGTAACGGCGGTCAACAATTCGGGGTTCGTTCTTTCGGCGTTTGGTGAGATTTGTCGTCGTTTGTGCGATTTCATTATGAGCGGATTCGAGTGTTCAAAGTGTTCGCGGTGCTACCACACCGGGAGTCATCTCATAAAGCATGTCCACATAGCTCATGGTGACCCGTACTTCAGTTATATGTTTGCAAGTTGGGTGATTGCTCTCCGTCTGGACGACATTTTACCGCATTTGAGAGCTTCAGGAAGCACATGAAACGCAAACATGCCGAGGAAGGATCTGCGAAACCAGAAAATTGAACCAGTTTATGAAGTAGCTTCACGTGCAGCATCGATTGATGTCGCGGAACTGCATGCCGGCGAAGATGTCGGTGTGCGCTACGAAACTTTAAAGCATCTTTTGAGGAAAGGGTTCCTGTCTGCCTCTTACTACTGAGCGAACAACACGCGGTTCCTTCTGTTACTCATCGCATGGTTGCCCTGCAGATGAAATCTATATTCGAAACTTTTCATGCGCACCACACATCGTTGATCCGGTAAGCCTCAATCGCATTGGTGTAAATCTGAATGATGACTGTGAGCTTGAGAGACTACTGTCATCTGAACAAACGGCGAGTAATCTATTTGAAGACACCATTTCAGATTACAGGTTTTTCAAGTATACTTCTGCGACAAGTTGCACCTTGTGCAACCTGTTCAGCACAAGCTTCATTACGGTGGGTGTCCGGATGAGGTGATTCAGTATGTGCCTTTACTCAAATTGCTCGAGAAATCACTTTCTCTTAAAGCTGAACTTGCAACATCTGCTGTAGCAGATTTAGCAAATGACAGATTGGAAAATTTCAGTTAAGGCGAAATCTGCAAAAGGCACCGGCTGTTCGCATATTATAAAAGTGCACTTCGTCTTCATTTTTATACTGATGAGTTTGAAGTGGTGAATCCCCTTGGGTTTGTTTATGTTATGCGCACTGGCAGTGTGTGTGGATGGAGAGGGGCATTATGAGAAGGAGGGAGCCACAAGTCTTGTTTTGCTGCAGTTTACTTTTTTCTGCTTCTACACCTGAGTGGTTGCCTCGCCCACCTCGTATCCAAGATAACATTTTTATCTATACAGCACACCTCAACAAGAAAGGGTATAGAAGTTTCTCCAAGTCAGGTTTTGCTTTGTTTTCTTAATAGTCACATAATAGATCTGAGCTCGTTAATGTGCCACATTTGAAATTAGACATCTAGAACGTGGTCTCCACTTTCTAAAGGCCAAAATATGAATGTCTCATAAAAGTCCTTTAGGGGATTCACAAGCAGTTTAATATATTTGATATCATCAAAGCTAGGGCTTGATGGGTTTTTGAACTAACATTTGTAATATTTTCCACAGTAGGATGTAACTTAATGACTGGTTGGCCTTAATTAAATAATAATGCCTTGCCCTGTTAACCAAACCAAGAAAAATTTACCTTCCAGCTGCAACAGGAGCTGGATCTCATGAAGGAGACCAGCGACATTTCAAGTGTATAAGCAAAAATGGAACAGGCATGCGGATGGCCTCCTTCAGAGGATAATGAGGTATCACCCCTCTTCTGACTACATTCGACAACTGAAGGGGTTTGAAGAACCCTGTCCAGCGAGTGCCGAGCTGCAAGGTGCAACTCTTTTCTTAAGGTTAAAACTGACCAATTTCAGAAATGCCTGAAAGTGGTTCATGAGGTTTTTGTGTATATTTTATTTCTATGTATTGTTTGCTGGTGTATATATTCCACTGACTTGAAAATACATTTTTTAGTTGCAAATTAGCACTGTTTGCTGTTCTTTCTCCAGTGTTTGTCCTTTTGTGCACTATTCCCACCATCTAAGCTGTGAGACTTTCTCAAATAGCTGTTTACCCAGGCAGGGTAAAAAGGCAGAGACTGCCGCCTCCCACTGTACTTCAGAAAGAAGCTCTCGGTAAACATCAGAGTGCCAGTCCATGATTTCGCTACAAAAAGTTTGTTTCAATTGGAACCTGTGAAGACACCTTGATGGAGCAAATTTGGTTGATGAAATGTGGACATTTGCCTGGCTGCCAATTCTGTTGACCACAAATGTTAATGCAGTCCTTTGTATTTTGGTAGTCCACTGCTTTTTTTTCGTTTTAGCGAGGGCTGTAGAGTCGCATGTACAAGACTTCTGAACCTGTATTGGAAGATGATAGCCCGTACCTCGCTTTTGTTTGATTTCATGTTGAGTCAGAATGTGTACGACATGGCAATTATAAGACTAGGTATCGGTGAAGGTGTCATTTTTATCTCGCTTTTTTCAGAGGCCAAGTCAGCTTGTTGTTTTCTTTGTCTCCCAGTACTGTTCAACGAGGAGCAGTCATCATTGCTTATTGTCAACAGCGTAAGCCACAGCTTTCATAAATCTTTCGATAGCAGGAAAGTTTGATTGGCAGACCTTGATGTACAACTTAATCTCAACAGCTTAAACAGGAAACAATGTCTTGTTGTTAAGCAGTAATCATTGTGGTCAGGACATAAATAGGCCATTTGCTAATAATTATATATAAGATTTGTAGTACTGTAGAACATATTACTAGTCATGTGTCTACTCTCCACAGAAAACCGTTTAAATAATCCCACTATAGCTGTGGTTATTCACGACTAAAACAATATTCTTCGTTTTCTACCATTTTTTTGTGTTTTATCATTCGGGTTCTTGTATGTAATTCAGGATCTATTTGTAATTCTTTTTAGGATCCAGCCCAGCCCCAACCAACTCTTCTCGTACGGCCCAAGGCAGGACAAAACATTTTCGACTCTCCTTCATTTGAAATTCATGTGGACGGAATAGTGCTGGTGAAACGTATTCACCACCCTGCAGCTGCAGCTGCCTGTCTCTTGTCCAGCTACTATGCGATGGACATTGCCTTCTGCCAAAGTGCAAAGAAGACACTCCTCTTCGTGGATGCAAAGCATTTTGCTTACAAGTACCCTTGTAAGGTGCTTCACATGCTTAACGTCTAGGTCACCTTTTTCGTTTTCTTCCTCGTCTGACGGTGGCAATCTTGAAAAGTTAGGTTTTGGTGTTCATTTGGTTATAGAAACATGAGAGGTACTAAAAAGTGGCCAATTGGTAACAAATTATACTTTTGAAAAACTATAAGCAAAATTCTGCTTTGAAAGGTGGTCCTAGATCTTTAGGAATGTTCCTACCGCAGTGCTCATAAATTCTGGTAGTATGAATAGTTTTGTTTCCGTTACAGTTTGCACACAGTCATTGCAGACTGCTTGAGAGCCTTCGGAGGTAAAGTTCAGCCAAAAGTTTTTCAATATGTGTTATAAATCTGTGAAGTAGGACGTTCCACTAGGCCGTGTTTTATTTGAATTATATTTTAGGCAGAGAAACATTCTACTCCTGTGCTAAGTTTCCACTCTTAGAAAAAAGGGGACCAAAAGGAGGTAACACACCGCCTTTACCACCCTCCTCCCGGCCAGGGGGGAAGCGCTCCGCTTGTTACCTCCTCAGGCGCAGCAGACACTAAGAATGCGGTGCTACCAGGTGAAGTTCGCCGCGAAGGAGTACCAAGGATGTAAGTGTTACCTCCTAGAGGGTGCACCTGTTTTGCACTGCCAAAGCCAGGGCGCTGCGATTGGCTGTGGGAAGGCGCAAACGAGTTCGCTAATTGATCTCCTCGTATGACACGTCATTCTTTGCGCATGCGTGGGAGAGCTCCTGCCCGGCCGGCCGGGAGCGTCGGCGCCTTCCCCGCCCGCCGGCGCTCCCGGTCATAACGGCATAACGGTCTTCCTTCTCGAACGTTCGACGGAGGCGTCCCAGCGCAGGAAAGTTCTTTATTGTTCTGTTCGGCTCAGTCTCTTCTTACGAGGTCACCGAGAGCGCTGCATTGACTTTAGTCGAAGATCCAAGTCGTGTGCACCGTATGCAGGTAAGGAAATGTTCTGCGCGGGCGGCAGTTGGCGTCGGTTATGACCGCCCGGGAAGGCGACCCCCGTCTTCCTTAGACAAAGGGTTGGCGGACACGTTGGCACGTTTGAAGGCATCGAGCGTTCGATAAAATTAGTGTGTGGCGCGAACGCAGACACGGTTTAGACCATCGAAGTTCATAAAGAGCAAGAACAGGAATGACTGTCGCTTGCACTAGCGCATATTTAGAAGGTTGACATACGCTAACCAGTAGCGTAGCCAGCAGCTTTTCCCGGTGTATGCTTGTGTGGGTGGAGGAAGGGGGATAGCGGCGGTTCGGCGAGCCGGGCGGCCGGGCGACAAGACGCCTTTTGAATCGGGGGTCGCCTACATTTAAGGCGTGAGGGGGTATTAGGTTTTCTCTTTTTGGGGCCGTTGGTGTGTCGCGTCGGACGTTAAATTGAGGATCTGATCAAATATTCAAAAATCTCATAAGGTTTTTTTGTTTTTTTTTTGGTTTTTTTTTTTGGCAGAGCAGTAGTCGATCTGGCATTCATTGGCGGCACCGGCCAACCGGCGCGATAAATTCTCAACGTCGTTGACATTTGTAAAAGTCAGTGTTAAACACTGGTTTTTAATATCAACGTTTTCTTTTTTTTTTTTTAGTTTAACGAGGTTTAATAAAGAGCTTGGTAAAATGTCACGTTACCTTGAAATACCGAATATAAATGTCCGAGCTAATTATTCGTGCGCTTCGCAAATATTAATAGTAGTATATTACTGAATAAGGTCATAAAGTTGTTAGAGGCAGTGAGGCTAGCAATTATATTTATTGTCTTGACATTTTCTTTGCGTGTGATCAGGCATTTTTAAAACTCTCATTCAGTAGGCGAGTTAGATATAACTGAAATTTGCATTATTTGATGTTGATTGAATATATTTCTTTCGTCCTGCGGCAACGTTGTAGGGTGATTTCGTCGAGGGTACTGGATGCCTGCTACCTTGGACTCATCTCGTGACAGTTCTTAACACTGCTTACTGCAGGTAAGCGGAGTCCTATATTTTATTTTGATTTTTTGTTCCCATTTGTGCACTTGAAATGGGGCTCTCGATTTTTATGTTGATTTTGTGTGTGTGCTGTTCGTTCATTTCCGAGAGAAAATTGAGGGTATACTTCGAGTAAATGAATTAGAGCAAGACACACAAGGCGCTTGAGTGTGTCTTTTTCGGTGTCTTTTTTTTGTGTTTTCGTCCTTGTGTGCTGTTCTTCTCATGTCTAAATAAAACATTACATTCAATTTTAATCTATCAAATTAGTTCGGCAAGAATATTTACATATTTGTCGAAGTTCGACATTCGGCAGTTAGAAATTATTCGTGCGCTTCGCAAACGTTAAAAGTTGTATATTACGGAATAAGGTCATTAAGTTGTGGCCGGCAGAGAGACAAGCAATTATAGGTGTTGTCTTGGCTTTTTTTTTCTTGCGTGTGATCAGGCTTTTTTAAAAGTCTAATCATTCAGTAGGCGAGTTAGATATGGCTCAAGTTTGCATTATTTGAAGTTGATTGAATATATTTCTTTCGTGCTGCGGCAACTTTGCAGGGTGATTTCGTCGAGGGTACTGGATGCCTGCTACCTTGGACGCATCTCGTGACAGTTCTTATCACTGTTTACTGCAGGTAAGCGTAGTGCGATATTTTATTTTGATTTTCTTGTTCCCATTTGTGCACTTAAAATGGGGCTCTTGATCTTTATGTTTATTTTGCGTGTGTGCTGTTTGTCCATTTCCAAGAGAAAAATTTAGTGTATACTTCGAGTAAATAAATTAGAGTAAGACACACAAGGCGCTTGAGCGTGTCTTTTTCGGTGTTATTTTTTTGTGTTTTCCTGCTTGTGTGCTGTTCTTCTCATGTCTAAATAAAACATAGATTCATTTTTAAATTTTAATCTGGCAAATTACTTCGGCAAAAAAATTTAAATATTTGCCGAAGTTCGACATTCGGCAGTTAGAAATCATTCGTGCGCTTCGCAAACATTAATAGCAGTTTATTACTGAATAAGGTCATTAGGTTATTGCCGGCAGAGAGATTAGCAAGTATATTGTCTTGGAATTTTTTTTTTTGCGTGTGATCAGGCATTTTTGAAAGCTGATCATGCTATTGGCGAGTCAGATGGCTAAGTTTGCATTATTTGAAGTTGATTGAATATATTTCTTTCTTACTGCGTCAACGTTGTAGGGTGATTTCGTCGAGGGTACTGGATGCCTGCTACCTTGGACGCAACTGCAGGTAAGCGTAGTCAGATATATTATTTTGATGTTTTGTTTCGCATTTGGGCACTTGAAATGAGGTTCTTGATTTTTATCTTTTCTTTGTGTGTGTGGTGTTCGTTCATTTTCCAGAAAACATTGAGGGTATACTTCGAGTAAATAAAGTAGAGTAAGACATTCAAGGCGCTTGAGTGTGTCTTTTTCGGTGTGTTTTTCTTCTGTGTTTTCGTCCTTGTGTGCTGTTCTTCTCATGTCTAAATAAAACATAAATTCAATTTTAATCTGGCAGAGCACTTCGGCAAAAATATTTGCATATTTGCCTAAGTTCGGCAGTTAGGGTTGGCGGTCATAGGGATCTGCTGTGGTGCTGAGTAGCTAATGTGGTGTAGCGCTCTGTGGTGTATGTTCTTCCTCTGTCCTTGTCTTAAAGCGCAATCATGTTTTTCACGTACAATGCCAACTCGCCCAACAATCAGCACTTGTATATACTAACCTGCTACACTAGTTGTACCCTTTTGACTAAGATCTGTTAGTCACCTAAGTAAATCGAGGTGACAAATTTAAACATGACCGGTGAATACAAAGTGCTTACTAATCTACGATTACCACCCGCCATGTGATAATTTTAGTCAGTGGTAGTTAGTCAACAGTTAAACTGGTCACGTCTGGTAAGTATGGTCGATTCTTTATAATGCTGGAATCAGTGGCCCATCAAATGCTCCAAGTGCGTCTCAGAAAAATCTAATATTTCTTCACAGTTTCTTCAAATTGCGGATGATATGTCTTACCTTCATATCACATGATTTCCACATTTCTTTTTGGTTCCAGGCAGGCAGTGCAATCTACCCGGTGGCTGTCTGCTCAAGCCTAATTAATCCTGAGGCGCCCAGCTGTGTGGCAGTGGAGGGAGACCTCGAAGCCGCGTCGCCCAGCTGCTGAGGCAGTCCTGGTTGCATTCTGCCTCTAGATCATCTTTAGCGACGACTAGAGCCCCGAAAGTGTTGTTCCAGATGCCTTTATTGCGCTTAGTGGTTTCATCTTAGAACTTTTATAAGATGTCTAGTCATGCCATTGATTTTTATGCCATTTTGTTTGTGACAGCCACTATAAAAAATTGTCATTTACTTTCAGAACTAGGCCGTCTTCATCTATTATGAGGCGGCATTATAATACATGAAGACGGCCTAGTTCTGAAAGTAAATGACAATGTTTTATTGTGGCTGTCACAAACAAAATGGCATAAGGCCCACCCTTGAAGCACGTACTATCACACCCACAAAGGGCCATAGTACCTTTCTTTAGGGGGTAAAAGTGATTCCATCAAGTGTGCATTTAACCTGTTATAAATAAGGTGGTGAACTGGGCCAGTTGGGTGCTGTTATACATGATGAGGAAAACAGCTCGGAAAGCCCGGACTACGAAGAACAAACACGAGAGGACAGCACTTTTCTGTCGTGTTTGTTCTTCTTAGTCCGCGATTTCTGAGCTGTTTTCCTCATCGTGTGTATTTAACCCCAAAGCAGATCATAGTTCCCCCCAAAAGGAGGTAAAAGCAGCGCCCTCAATTACGTCGTCTTAGCTCTCAAAAGGGTTGAAATTCCCCCCTAAAGGAAGTAAAGGCTGACCCTGAAAGGATGCACTTTGTGGGGATTCCTAAGGTCTCCCTTCCCCGATGGCTGCGATAACGGCCGCAGGTCGGAACACTCGGCCTACTTCGCCGTGAGCTCTGACCTGTTCGTGAGGCGGAGGGCCGCCTGGCTAGGGCGGCCCTCCTCTCACTCTCTCTCGGGGGGACCGATTTCCGTTTCCCCGCTCGGCTGCGGATCACTGTTGACAGGCGAGGAGGTTTCGCCTCGGGTTTTCCCGCTTTCGGGAAAGGGACTCGTCCGCTGACCGCGAAAGAGATAGGACGTGTGTCGGCGACTTCTCCGATGCTTCCCCTGTCTTGGCTCTCCGGAACCCCGCGTCTGGCAGGTAAGGACCTTTTCTTACCTTGCCTGCGCGGGAGGCATTTTGGATGGGGACATTGTAGTTCATTTAGAAGGGTATGTTAATAAACGCTCTTGGACTCTGTCCTTACTCTGGTACGTGTGTCTTCTCTTCCGCTATATTCGAGAGAGTGAGACAAGGTAGACGATCATTGGCACCGACGGAGGTAATTAAT
The DNA here is from genome assembly GCA_013358835.2 of Ixodes persulcatus. Taxonomy (NCBI): domain Eukaryota; kingdom Metazoa; phylum Arthropoda; class Arachnida; order Ixodida; family Ixodidae; genus Ixodes; species Ixodes persulcatus. The sequence continues at coordinate 17,901 of JABSTQ010003047.1, forward strand.
CGAACTGACCCGCGGTAATGTAGCCCTAAGCGTCGTCTATATTGCCGCGGAGATGTGGGGACCGCGCTACTAGGTTTGACGTCTCTTTTGAGCTATCGCCGCTGTTGAGACAAACCTTTGGTTACTCTAACGGTACCTCTGTTGGTAGCAATATCCCACATAAAATGGCGCCCAACGTGGGGCCACGGCTTCCTTTATCGCGGTCGTGGCTCCTGGCCTCCGTCCTTTTGTCCGGCCTATTTGCCGGCCATCCTTGCCTTTGATCGCCGCGTACCACGAGCGTCCTGATCTCGCCACTTATGGCTGAGCGATTAATGTCGAGTCGGCAACCCGCAGTGCCACTCCTTTGAGCGAGCGCAGTGTGATTCGTACGCGTGTTCCAGTTTTGAATTGGCGTGCGTCAAGCAACATTCGTTGTTGCGGGGGGCCCTTTGTTCTCCATGCTTGAGGCGAACCCTTCACCTGTGTGTATTTGGGTTCCTAGCGCGCCACCAACAACTTGTCCTGAAGGGAAAATGTATATAGAAGTTTTGATGATGATTTTGAGAGCCAGGTGGACTTTTATGTCCGGCGGGGAGCGAGGCTTGGCAGAAAAGAGTAGCGAAAGATCAGCAGTGCAATCTGGGAATGTAAATATGCGCGTTTTCTTTGACTCGGAGTAGTCGCAGACACTCATTTAGAGTCGGACGGTACGCCTGCCAATAACGTCGATAAGTAGCTGGTACTGCTACTGACGGGCTCCGGGAGCCGGGCCGCGTAACCGTCGGCGTCGAGAAGCAGTTTGCACACTTTTGGCGCGCGCGCTGTATTCACTGCTGGTATTGCAGTGGGCGCGGAGGGTTTTCTTCGGGGAAGATTTGTTTCTGCTTGATGCCAACGTACTCCTGCAGCCTGCTGTTGTTTTCCATGAACGACACTAGTTTTGCGTTCATGGTGGTGGCGCTACGCGGTCTGAGGCGCACTATGACAGTATCTGGGTGGACGAGTGACTCTAAGACTTTCGGAGGTTATGTTGCTCTGAAACCCGGGCGCCATGTAGCCAGAGCGCCCTTTGGCGATATCTGTCAGACTCGCGTGTTCCAGGTGGAAGAGTGACTCTAAGACTCTCAGCAGTTATGTTGCTCGGAAACCTGGCCTTGCCTCAAAAGAAGGATCCAGACCGTTGTGAGCCCTTGATCAAGCCGTATCGAGTGCAAGACATGTTTTTATAGCCTCGGTAAGCTAGCTAGCTCAAATATTTGGCGAAGCTGGCAGGTTTGAGCGTGTGAGCTGCGGCCCCTTTTGTCTTCCTCCGTGGGGAGCAAGATGGCGGCTATTTTGCGCGGGAACTTGCATCTTCCCCGCTCGCAGACGCGCATGCATGGTGGTTTGTTTCTATCCTTCGAAGTCCCCGTATCTATTTACCTCGACTTCAGAAGACGGGCCAGCTGCAGACTGTTATCTGTTTTTGGCCACTCATAGTGAACGGACTCTTCCGGTAACTATAAAACCGGGTATTGTAGGCAGCCTCTGTTTAGCTGTCTGCGCAAAGGATTGAGAACTCGGCGTTTTTCCTAGAAGCTCTCTCCCCGGTGTCCACATTAAGCGAACTCAATTAGTTGCTTGGTATGTGGACGCGTTTCGAACCGAGGGGCCCCCTTTTTTATGGCTTCTTCTTCCGGTGTCGAAGCGGGTCACTCTGGCATGTTCCTGTCACCGTTAACTAACTGGCCACCTTTTTTTGTGGTTTTGTTTGTCCTTTGCTTCTGCCTGTTTCTGCCGCCTTTGCGGCCCGAGGCAGGCGAGCGTCGGTCGCGCGCGCCCCCTCGTTTGGGGGTTGCGGCGCCCTTTCTTCCCTTTGGGGAGGTCTACGGCCGGCTCTGGGCGTGTTGGCTGCTTGCGCATTACGACTTCGCAGGTCTGCTCCGAGGTCGTCCACCCCCCCCCTTCACCAGCCCACTGCGGCCGAGATGGCGCCGAGCCCCCCGGGCAGCGTGTCTGGGACTTCCCCAGCTGGTCTCCGCTGGTGGGCGGCGGTCGTTGGTCTTTTTGGTGCTTCCGCCATCACGCCCGCCTGACTGCCCCCCACTGCAGGCCAGTTCGTACCGCGACACCTGTGTCCAGCTGTATCAGCACGGCGCCTGTGATGCTGTGCAAGGTTGTGATGGCCGCGTTCGTGCACCTGGACTTGAACTTTCCGGGTCTTCGGTCCTGCGGGCCAGCTGTTAACGGCGGACACTGTGAAGACGCGCGCTGGGTGTCGCGTGTATTTGTTAGGGGTGATCAGAGTTATACATTATTTTATGAGAGAAGGTGGGCCTCCTTTATTCTTTCTTGAGACCCACCTACCGTTTTAAGGAGGGGGGGATGTGGGGATTCCTAAGGTCTCCCTTCCCCGATGGCTGCGATAACGGCCGCAGGTCGGAACACTCGGCCTCCTTCGCCGTGAGCTCTGACCTGTTCGTGAGGCGGAGGGCCGCCTGGCTTGGGGGGCTCTCCTCTCACTCTCTCGCGGGGGGACCGATTTTCGTTCCCCCGCTCGGCTGCGGATCACTGTTGACAGGCGAGGAGGTTTCGCCTCTGGTTTTCCCGCTTTCGGGAAAGGGACTCGTCCGGCGACCGCGAGAGAGATAGGACGTGTGTCGGCGACTTCTCCGATGCTTCCCCTGTCTTGGCTCTCCGGAACCCCGCGTCTGGCAGGTAAGGACCTTTTCTTACCTTGCCGGCGCGGGGGGCATTTTGGATGGGGACATTGTAGTTCATTTAGAAGGGTATGTTAATAAACGCTCTTGGACTCTGTCCTTACTCTGGTACGTGTGTCTTCTCTTCCGCTATATTCGAGAGAGTGAGACAAGGTAGACGATCATTGGCACCGACGGAGGTAATTAATCGAACCGACCCGCGGTAATGTAGCCCTAAATGTCGTCTATATTGCCGCGGAGATGTGGGGACCGCGCGCTACTAGGTTTGACGGCTCCTTTGAGATCGCCGCCGCTGTTGAGATAACCCTTTGGTTACTCTATCGGTACCTGTGTTTGTTGGTAGCTAGCATACTCTTCTAAATGAACTACAATGTCCCCCATCCAAAATGCCCCCCGCGCCGGCAAGGTAAGAAAAGGTCCTTACCTGCCAGACGCGGGGTTCCGGAGAGCCAAGACAGGGGAAGCATCGGAGAAGTCGCCGACACACGTCCTATCTCTCTCGCGGTCGCCGGACGAGTCCCTTTCCCGAAAACGGGAAAACCAGAGGCGAAACCTCCTCACCTGTCAACAATGATCCGCAGCCGAGCGGGGGAACGAAAATCGGTCCCCCCGCGAGAGAGTGAGAGGAGAGCCCCCCAAGCCAGGCGGCCCTCCGCCTCACGAACAGGTCAGAGCTCACGGCGAAGGAGGCCGAGTGTTCCGACCTGCGGCCGTTATCGCAGCCATCGGGGAAGGGAGACCTTAGGAATCCCCACAACCTAGTAGTGCAGTACTCTGCTGATTCGTTTCCACCTCAACAAGTAAATCACTGGAGCTCATTTTCTTTGCCTTGTAGTTTTTCCAAATTGCACCTTCCAGTACTTTTGCTACTAAGAATGGGGACATTTGTGAGAGCTGTTTATCGCCTTCAGAATGAATGACTAGAAACTTGGAGAATCTTGGAGGAAGGTCAGGTGTCTTTGCAGTGATGGCTTTGGTGCGGACCCTTTTCAGGGCCCGATCAGAGGTTTTTTGCCTAGAACCCATAAAGATGGGAGAAAAGTTCAGTGCCCGGGTGCACCGCCCACCACGGAGCCCAACAAGGGGGTAGGTAATGTGCCATAGCAAGAAAGGCTTGGCTGACACAATTACTCTACCAGTGCTGCCCGGGCACTATAACCGAGTGTGGATGCAGGGACAGGACCTGTCTCCACTCAAGGTTAGCCCTTGCCGCCTAAGAAGGTAAAAAACGAAGGAAGAGAGTGTAGAAGAAAAGAGAAAGAGGTGGGAGGGAAAGTGAAAGAAGGAAGAAGAAGGTAGAAGAGGCGACTGACTGGATCATCGTGGTCGGGCCAAGCCAAGACACCCGTCTACGAGAAGCAGGGGCCGAAGCGGTGTATTACCTTGCTCGGGGGGCCCCGAAGGGTCCAAACATACCCCGGGCTCAGCTCAACCACCAGGGTCCCCTTTTCCCCGGTCACGGGTTAAGCCACGCACAGCCAGACGTGGGTGGGCGAACCCGCATGGCTCGGGGTTCGTAGTGACGCCACTCACCAAGCACCTACTAAAGTAGGTGCCCCCTGCGTGCGGGTATGGTGGCCCACGTGGCTGGGGTCTGTGGTGACGCTACTCACCAAGCACCTAGCACCTAAGGTGCAGGCGCCCCCTGCGGGGCTCAGGGTCCGCGGAGACGCCACTCTCCAAACACCTGCTTTCACACGTGCCCCCTGCGGGGTACTTTCTGGTAAGTTTTCAATACTTTTGTGATGCAGTGATTGATTACTGTAATCAGTTACATTTTTCAACAAAGTAACTGTAATTGTAATCGGTCACTTTTTTTCAGTAATGCGTACAAGACTGAACACGTGTCAACTACAGAGCTACTTCCTACCGTGCTGTTTGACTTCCTCCAACCACCATCAACCACCACCGCGACTTTAGTGCCACTAGATAGAAAAGCGACTACACCGTTCAACTTCGTCAATGGGCCTGGCAGAAACGGCTGGGTCAGGATGCTTAAAGGTGCACTAAAGACGTTTCCGAGATCGTCTGTTATTGGTAATAACTTATCGTACGGGCCCCAAGCATCCTAGAAATTCAAACATTATGCTTCTGCAACGTCTATCTACATATTAAAAATGTGATCAAAGTTCATGCCATGCCCCTTTCTGAGTGGAAAAATCTGGAGCACAGAATACAGCGGAGGTGCTGCCGGCGTGACGACGGGCACGCGGACTGGGTGACGCGTGCCCGTCGTCACGCCGGCAGCACCTCCGCTGTATTCTGTGCTCCAGATTTTTCCACTCGGAAAGGGGCATGGCATGAACTTTCATCACATTTTTAATATGGAAATAGACGTCGCACAAGCATCATTTTTTTTTTATTTCTAGGATGCTTGGAGCCCGTACGATAAGTTATCACCAAGAACAGACAATCTCAGAAACGTCTTTAGTGCACCTTTAAGTTTTTCGTCGTTCTGCTACAGGTTAGTAATTTCAAACATTTCTGCTTCAAAGGCAATGATTTTAGTATTTCTTACGCCGCCAGGCCCTAAGGCATGCTGCGCACAGTATGCCGAATCTTTACAAATGTATAGGAGTGCCTGTCTGTCTATAACAGTATACGTCGAAGGTGCAAGATTCTATCTGCTTTTACTTCTCAACCCCAGGTTGGATTATTGAATCCAACCTGCGGCCGACAACCAAAGCTGCAAGAAGAGCTTTTTAACAAAGTATTTGTCGGTGTAACAACACTTCAGAGCGGTCAGAACGAAGGAAGTTAGAGATTCGAAGGTAAAACAGAATGCAACAGAGGAATCGCTTAATGTTCTCATCGCACTCGTTAACCAGTAAGAAACCGACTTTTCCACAATAAAAAATTTTCCACTAACGCTGCCAGCGTCATCAACAACATTAGTTATGATCTGCAGATGCTGTTTCTGATATATCTGATCTCAAGGGCGCACTGCAACGATGCAGAAAACAAAGCGCGCAGGTCAAACCTTTTTTTGTTTTGTCTTTCCCGATATCGATAAGGAAAGCGGGGCGCAATCACAAAAGACTGTTTTGGATATGTGTTAAAAAGTTTAGGAATAGAACTTTCAACGTCATCTATCGAAAGGAATATATCGCCTCGGTTGGTATCATCAGCAACAGAACTGCCCAATAATTGCAAAACTGTTTTCGTTCAAAGATAAAGAGGCCGTGCTTTCTAAGGCATCCAAATTTAAGGGAACACCTTTTTCAGCGAGTGAAGATTTCGTACTGTCAGTGCGTGTTGCTCGACAGAAGCTATTACAATTTGTGAAAGCACAATGTGTGCCTTTTAAGCTGCATTTTGACAAGCTACTCATCAGGAATATATGTTATATCTATGGACCCAGTACAGACTCTGTAAACTGATTAAATGGCCTCGAGCCATATTGAGTTCATTTAATCATGTCGGAACTTCCAACCACGCTTCAATCTTTAATCTGGATCAGGGTTCATCTGGGCATGATGGAATAATTTCCGATCAGACTTCGGCTCTGTCATAAAGGATCATAAGGGGTGGAAGTGCTAATGCTAACACTTGTCTAAACAATATTTGTTATATTTACTAACATTAAAAGCACCATGAATATGCGGAATGATGTGTCTTCGGTTGTTGACTCATGTGATGCTGATATTGTTCTCACCGAGACCTGGTTGTCAAGCAAGATACGTAACAGTGAAATTTTAGATTGTCAGAAATGTTTTCATTTATATTCTCCCGGTAGGGAAGAAACTAACTGTGGTGGAGTGTTGATCGCCATGTCAGAAAATATTGCATTGTTTTAAGTTAATGTTGTATGAGCTTAAACTAACATGGGTTGGTCTCAATTTAAAAAAAAAAAAAAAATATATTATAAGCGTGTGTTATCGCTCTCCCACTGAAAGTGGCACTTTTGTTACGCAACTTCATGACACAAACAATGCAGTAGTTGTTCGGTTTCCCAACACACCGATAATACTGCTGGGTGATTTTAATTATCCTTCCATAATATAGTCAGATGGAGGTACCGTAGTTTCCGGGCTATAGCCCGCAGACTATACATGTTTAGAAGTTGAAATTTTAGGCTGTGCGGACTATCTACGCGTGCGGACTATAGAGGAATGTTGTTTTTCAAGATCGTACATTATGACGAGACGTGACGGATTTTGTGAATGAAAGAGCATGTTAATTATGATTTATGTATAATACAAGAGTCTTTGTGAGCTAAAAAAGCAGACATTTGTCTAGGTGTGCCGTGTATGAGAAGATTTTCATGTCAACTAAGCACCAGGTGTGGAGTATGCATGGTGTGAAGACTATGCACCGGGTGCGAACCATCTAAACAAAAAGTTTTATTTTTTACCCCAAATTTGCCCTTGCGGACTATAGCCCAGAAAATATGGTACTAATCTTAGTTTCTTGTCTTCAGAATGTGCAGAGTTTGCGAATTTTTACCTCGATTTTGTCCGCGACAAAAAGTAGTTCTAGGGTACTTTTCCTTTTAATGGCAATTGAACTCGCGCGATTTCATCTCTAACAAGAAGATATGAAGAAGAAATAATCACAAGTTTATGAGATTCAATTATATTTCAACCAAAAAAGTGACGCCACATCCATATCCGCTCCCGATTTTTTTTTTCCTTGTAGCGCTGCGGCCGTCGGCAATCGCAGCCGTCTAATCGGCCGTTTCTGCTCAAAAGATCGCACTGTGTCCTGGCATTAGCACTCGTCACAGATTCGCAGCTACATTGAGCGCATGGTTGTCTCATGAACTGCTCTCGAAGTGCCGGCTATTCTAGCGGACGGAAATGTTGCTGCGGTGGACGTTCATCCGAAGTTGGTTGGTTTCGGAGCTGATGACTCTTAGCTAGCAGACGACAGCCGGTTCCTCCGGGCCTCGCATCTGGCGTAGTGACACAAATGGTCCCATGACGTCGGGTCACATGCCTCGCTCCGACGCTCTTGTTGGGTCGCGGGGCCCTAGCCTCCACAGTTCGCCAAGTAATCATGAAACAGAGTATAGTTGGGCTCCCATTTGTCATGTACAAATAAAAACCTTGACAAGCATAAATACCCTGTCAGTGTCGCTTTAACAAGCACTAGATCAAGAGCATCGCAGAATTCTTGTAGCATCCTCCCTGTCAAATCTGTATATCCGCTGAAATCTTCTAAGGTGCATTCATGTCTCCTAAGATAACTATTTACCGATTAGTGTCAATTTCTCCAACATCTTTGGAAATACACGTCGAGTGCTGTTCATTTTTCTCTCGCGAATCAGTTCCTGTTTTGAGATATACAAATTCTATGAGCGTGTCTAAACCTCCGATATTACCTTTTAACCACATTTGTTCTCTGCAGCTTTCCCTCGCCCTTTCCCAGTACTGTCCTTTTAGTAGCAGTCCCAATCTGCCTCATTTGCGTTCCCCTGCACATCGATTGCATCCCGCCCAGGGTTACCAACTGTCCCGCGTTTTGAGGGACTGTCCCGAATTTTCATTAAGCGCCCCGAGTCCCGCATCGTCCCTGTCGGGACAGCTGTATGTCCCAAATTAGGTCCAGACCGTCCAGGTAAAAATTTTATGTGATCCAATGCACGGCCAACGATGCGCTTCACGCTGCAAAGTATGAATCTCACGAAGCAATGCTGTGGTTATGGTGGCTACTCTTGTGACTAGCATTGGCTGTGAGAGGCTTTAGCCACTTTGGCTTGCAAGCCATGACAAGTCGGAAGTCGGGGCGACGCTGGTGCCGGGTAGCGCCTGTTATCATCATCATTGTTTGTATAAACCGCTTTGCGTCTCCCTTCTCCTCCCTCGCACTGCCCTCCCTCCCCCCCCCCCCCCCCCCCCCCCCTCATAAGATACTTTCTTTATAATTTTTTTTCTGCGACTGCCACTGCGTGCGTGGTGAGAAAGGCTAACGCATGTTTCGTCGCTGTCTCTCTCTCTCTCTCCCTCCCTCCCCTCCTTCCCCTCCCACCCTACCCCAACTTCCTTCACTGAAGAGTTGGTAACCCTAATCCCACCCAAAAATAACCTGCCAGGTAGGGTGGTTCTTCCATATCTCTAAGATGCATCTCTGCCAATCCATACGCTACAAAATCATCATATAATTGTTCAGCAATTTCTTCCCACTTCGTTCTATTTCTGCGCCCCTGCATGTTTATAAATACGGGCTTACTACGGTTGATCGAATGCCATTTCGTCGAAGCACGCTTTAGAGAACGGGCACGTTTCATCGAAGCACGGTTTAGGGAAAGCAGAGCCTCAGTTTAGAGAAATGCCGTTTATCAAAAAGGGGACGCTATTTAAAAAAGACTTTTCTACTTTGCGCAGTGTATCACTGATGCGCGTGTTAACCCAAGCCCCCCGCTGCGCTCCCGCTGCTTCGCGGCGGCAGTCTGCGGTGGCTCATTACAAATATGTTAACTCACCTGACTTATCCGCACATGCCGCTTTGCGGCGGCCGAATTCGCTAAAAGGAGGCTCATCGCCATTTTCTCTAAACTGGGTTTCTCTATAAACAGGGCTTAAAGTCTGGGGGGTCTCAGGGGGTCTCAGACCCCTCACTGATTTTAACGGAGGGTCTGAGACCCTCCTCCACAGCCCCAGCATTAGTGAAATCAAAATCATATCTTGCAATAAAATAGCTTGTTTTCAGGGATGTGACATTTGGGAATGATCAATTTGAGGGTTGCAGGTACAGCATGGGCATTTGCTCACACCAAATTACCAAGAGTAAAGTCAGCAGTGGGGTTTATTTTATGTGCATCTAGTACATCTCGTTAGAACTCTCTCTCTCTCTCTCTCCCCCCCCCCCTTCCTGTAGGGACCCCTCAACTTATGGGGGACTTTAAGCACTGTCTATAAAGGAATTCAATAAACTGATGTCGGTAAAACGGCATTCCCTAAAACAAGCTTCTCTAAACCGCATGCCTCCGTATAAATCCTATATTGAGCTGCTCCTTTCTATTTGCTTTTGAGCCAGCCACCGGGGGACTCTGCCGGCTCCTAGAAAAGCCTTTGCTATACAGCCCATCGTACGCCCCACCCGCATCCCTGTCAGTTCCCCATGGTGGATGCTGTCTCGGCTGAACGGGCAGATCGGACTCTCCTGACCTCACATCCATTCTTAGAGCTCAGTCTCTTGATGGTCCTGTTAGCCTCCTGGACTGCCCTCTCTGTACCTACTCCTTGGCCCCTGACCTCCAGGATGGTGCACATTACAATGGGCACCATCCCGGAGGTTATGACCCTCAACTGCTTCACTCCCTCCTCAATGTGTGTGGCCAGGTCCCTTCCCCTTCTGTCTAGGACGTCATTCAACCCCGCATGTACCACCACAAGGTTCTCCTCACCCTTGTTCACAGTCAACTTTTCTACTGCCGTGTCCATCACCTCCTTCAAACCCCTAGCCTGGTAGGGCTACAACCTTTACTCTCCCATCTCCCCCGACCTTGCTGGCGATCCCCGCTGTGCACCTAGATACATTAGAGGTCCCTATCAATAACACTCTCTGCCCCCTTCCCTTTTGTTTTCCCCGCATCACAGGTTTGATGGCTGTCAGAGTAGGGGGCTGCTGTTGCACCACCGCGCTTTACAACAGCCCCGCTGCCTTTGCATAATTACAATGTAGCGCACAGACAACACAGGAAGGAGACAGAGATAGGAAAGAACGCTACTCACAACTAGGTATTTACTGTATGTATCGTGAAAGAGGGAAACGAAGTGACAAGTGCAATGAAAATCTACACCAATGGTAGTGAAAGAGGCGAACGAAGTGACAAGTGCAATGAAAATCTACACCAATGGTAGTGAAAGAGGTAAACGAAGTGACAAGTGCAATGAAAATCTACACCAATGGTAGTGAAAGAGGTAAACGAAGTGACAAGTGCAATGAAAATCTACACCAATGGTAGTGAAAGAGGCGAATGAAGTGACAAGTGCAATGAAAATCTACACCAATGGTAGTGAAAGAGGCGAACGAAGTGACAGGTGCAATGAAAATCTACACCAATGGTAGTGAAAGAGGTAAACGAAGTGACAAGTGCAATGAAAATCTACACCAATGGTAGTGAAAGAGGCGAACGAAGTGACAAGTGCAATGAAAATCTACACCAATGGTAGTGAAAGAGGTAAACGAAGTGACAAGTGCAATGAAAATCTACACCAATGGTAGTGAAAGAGGCGAACGAAGTGACAAGTGCAATAAAAATCTACACCAATGGTAGTGAAAGAGGTAAACGAAGTGACAAGTGCAATTAAAATCTACACCAATGGTAGTGAAAGAGGCGAACGAAGTGACAAGTGCAATAAAAATCTACACCAATGGTAGTGAAAGAGGCGAACGAAGTGACAAGTGCAATAAAAATCTACACCAATGGTAGTGAAAGAGGCGAACGAAGTGACAAGTGCAATTAAAATCTACACCAATGGTAGTGAAAGAGGCGAACGAAGTGACAAGTGCAATAAAAATCTACACCAATGGTAGTGAAAGAGGTAAACGAAGTGACAAGTGCAATTAAAATCTACACCAATGGTAGTGAAAGAGGCGAACGAAGTGACAAATGCGATGAAACTCTGTAGTAAAGTGGTAATTTGAGCTAGTTGGTACATCACTAAAAATAAACAGCGCACAAAATGTCGGCGGAAGAGAAAAGGACAGTAGAACGAAAGAACGCTGACTCCCAACTGATTTATTTAAAAAGAAGGAAAAAGAAGTCACGAAAATTGAACCCCCCGTGAAGTGAACACAGGATAAAAGAAAACGAAGAAGAAGAAAAGGAAGAAAATATGTACAGACTAAATCTATAATCTTGAGAAAAAGAAGGAAAGAAATGACAAAAGCTAAAAAATAAATGGAAAAATTAGAAAACGGTAATTACACTCTTGGCCGGCCAAAGTTACTGCGCATAGGCATTGACCAAAAAAGACACCTCCTTAGCACTCAGCGACAGGGACGGTTGGCTGACGCATTGCTGTCCTAGTTTTTGAATTTGAAAAGCCTCGAAGATCTCTCGAGTAGTCCAGTCTTGAAATCTCCCCAGAACAGTTGTTTCAAGCCACAGTCGGCGGGCACTTGCCTACACACTGTCGCTCCTGCCAGTGCACACCGACTTTTGGTGAAACAACTGTTCTGGGGAGATTTCAAGACTGGACTACTCGAGAGATCTTCGAGGCTTTTCAAATTCAAAAACTAGGACAGCAATGCGTCAGCCAACCGTCCCTGTCGCTGAGTGCTAAGGAGGCGTCTTTTTTGGTCAATGCCTATGCGCAGTAACTTTGGCCGGCCAAGAGTGTAATTACCGTTTTCTAATTTTTCCATTTATTTTTTAGCTTTTGTCATTTCTTTCCTTCTTTTTCTCAAGATTATAGATTTAGTCTGTACATATTTTCTTCCTTTTCTTCTTCTTCGTTTTCTTTTATCCTGTGTTCACTTCACGGGGGGTTCAATTTTCGTGACTTCTTTTTCCTTCTTTTTAAATAAATCAGTTGGGAGTCAGCGCTCTTTCGTTCTACTGTCCTTTTCTCTTCCGCCGACGTTTTGTGCGCTGTTTATTTTTAGCGATGAAACTCAGAAAAAAGGAAGAAGAAACTTTGATCTACACCAGAGTCACTAAATTAGCTGCGCTTAGAGTATCGGCACTCCGTTCCCCGACATTGTTGTGGCCGCCGCCATTTTGGCTCGTATGCAGAGCAGGTACAACTGCCGATCGTCATGATTCAAAAGTGCGACTTCCTCAGCATTAGATTCAGTGTTAGGAAGGTAATGTAATACTGCTTGGCTCTGTGGCGAACTGTTTAAACATTTGTGGAGGGCGCAAAAGCGTTTCCTGTGATCTCACATAAAGCTTCAGATAACTGGCAACCATGATTTTAAGACACAATATGGCCAAGTGTCGTTACTCTGAAGCGTAGCTTATTTAGTGGCACTAATCTACACTGATGATCGACTTAAAATTACCCCTCTAAAAAAGAAGAAACAAAAAAGAAAAAAAAAAGAAGAAAAAAATTCTTTTTTAGAGGGGTAATTTTAAAGGGGCCATGAAACGAATTTTGGGCTGGGATAAATGATTTTAAATTCGGACTTTAGTAATCGCATATCGTTTAGTTGGCCAAAAGAAAGAGGGTAGAAAGTCAACAGCCAGCTTTTCGGTACGTACATTTGAAAATATAGCGGACTATTTTGTACCTTCTTCCCTTCGAAAGCTCTCTGCCTTTTCACTATGATACATCCGCGGTTCCCAAAGCTCGTCAGCGGTTCCAAACTGACGTCAGCCGAGCCCAGCTCACGCATTGGACACGAGAACTGCGTCACTCTGACGTCTGCGCTCGTCAACAATAAATCCGTTGACGAATATTCAGATTCGCGTTCGTGGCCATGAGTGCCCTGACGGAACTTATCGTCACTGGAGAATGACAAGTTCTATGGTGTGCATAAACAGCACGGTGGAAGCTAGAAGTCATCGCACCGGTGCCGAAGAATGTCACGACGACGTGATTTTGCAATTCGCATTTGAGTTGAGGATTAAAGCTAAGGAGGAAGAAGTAGAAAAATCGTTTCATGACCCCTTTCAGTCGATCATCAGTGTAGATCGAAGTGTCTTTTTCCTTTTTTCTGAGTTTCATTGCATTTGTCACTTCGTTTGCCTCTTTCACTACCATTAGTGTAGATTTTCATCGCACTTGTCACTTCGTTTACCTCTTTCACGATACATACAGTACATACCTAGTTGTGAGTAGCGTTCTTTCCTATTTCTGTCTCCTTCCTGTGTTGTCTTTGTGCTACATTGTAATTATGCAAAACCAACTAGCCCAACAGCTCATTTTAATACCGCTGCCTTTGCCACAACACTGGTGTCTATTAGAGCACTATATAGCTCCTACGGAGCAGAGTAGCGCAATCCTTTGATCCGCATGTTTTCCGACAACATGGCCGACAGAGCAGCTCGGTGCGAGTCACGTGGTACTCAGGGTTCCAGGAGGCGGCCCTCCCTATGGGAGAATACATGGAGATCGAAGCAACACGGCTGATTAAAAAATAAACGCCGAGTTTACACTTTTCGAAACTAGTCTGTCGTGAAGTTGGTAAAGCACTAAACACTTTATCAAAGTTTTAATAATATCGAACGCGTGAGAAAATTTTGAGACGGCGATTTCCAACGCAATGGCGTTTGAAGCAGACGATTTTTGTACGCAGCGGAGATGGGCTTTCTGGGTTGGCCGGAGCGGGTCACGTGAACGGTGTGTCGTCGCCGTGACGTCGTCTGCTGCATAATGCCACTCAGGCAATTTTTTAAAAAAATTACGTCCTCGCGTGACACACAACTTAGCGCAAATTATTCTAAAATGTTCCATTATTATGTCAAAATCTATTGTCGTTCCATTCATCCCCACAATATTGAAGAAACAACAATTTTCTCATGTTCCCCATGCATTTCTGACCGGAGTTGGAACCTCCGGGCGTTCGCCGCTAGTCGCCGAGAGATGGCGTTCAGGAATGCGCTACTCTGCTCCGAAGGAGCTATATATACTCTGTTTCACACTTAGCGTGCAACGCTGTCAAAGCTACTGGCGCGAGCGCGTGGCTTCACCTATGGTTTTCTTTGCGCGAGAAGTCGTGCAAATGATCAACAAGTTCAAGCCCCATGCTCGCGCCAGTAGCTTTCACAGCGTTGCACACTAAGTATGAAACAGAGTATAGTGCTCTATACTTCGTTTCACCTTGTGTGCGAGCGAAGGCAAAGCTGGAAGCGCGAGCGCGAAAGTTCCGTGCGTTCAGGCTTTGCTCGAGCGCGCGAGCTGGGGAGAAACTCAAAAAGCGCTGGTCTCGCGCTTCTAGCTTTGGCTTCGCTCGCAGATAAAGTGAAACGAAGTATAGTGTCTATGTCCTCTGCCTTCTAGCAACGTTGCCAGCAATACATTTTTTTTTTTTTTTTTTAGGAGTCTGAGTTGTGATTTTGAAGCATGCTCTTAGCTTCGCGCCCGCAGCGCGCGCTACCGTGCCACACGCTAAAGCGAAACTCGAATGGAAGAGTGCGTGTAATCGGGCGTGCAGCCTCCTTCTGAGTGATCTAGAAGCACCCGTAAGAGCGGGTCATTGAGATCAGTGGAGCGGGTGCCTCTACTAGATCGCAGCAAGGGGTGGCAAGAGAAATCCAGCGTTTACCTTCCTGCCTCTCCACGCAGAAGTTATACGGCTGCAGTGCGGTATCGCCAGGAACTCTTGTGCGGTTGAACACGGTGGGCACGAAGTCGGGGCGGTCCTTGAAGTTCGATGGCCGCCCTAGAGTTAAGAGTCCCATTATAATCGAGCAAAGCTCGCCAGAATCTTACGGAGCCGTACCTGTGACAAAGTGCGCGCTGCAGATGTGACAGTCCCCGAGCGGCTGCCATAGCGAGCCGTCCGGGTGCACTCTCCTCACTGCAGCTACCCAAGCTGCTCTCTTTTCGGGATGCAATAGTGGCGATGGAAATCTAAAAAGCCTTGCGGTGTCTTTGCTGTCAAAATAATTGGTCGCACCACACATTACACAGAAAGCAGACATTATTTTGTCGAACGGCTCCTGCCGCTCCTGCAGCACCTGCAGTGTTGCTGATGTTGCCAGACGGAAAAAAAAAAAAAACGGTCGAAGGTTCGACGAACCGGTTCGCACCAGTCGAACCCCGAAAGTTTGACATCAAAATCCGGTCGAAAAAAGTTCGCGACACCCCTGCTGTCAAGGCTCCTAGACGGGCATTACAAACTAAAGCACTGAATAATATTTATCCAGTGCTTTATTACAAACGAGGCGTTAGCGACATCCACCATGTGCTTTTTGTTAATCGTTTTATTTGTTTTAAAATTCCTTTTCGTGTCTTTTTCAAACAGAGATTGGTGTGTCTGATGCATGTCTGATGTGATAATGCTCCATTGAACACGAATGGACCAAGAAATAATCCCTTTAACCTTTTAACATAGATATCAGCGCCTTTTAACATATAAATCGGCTGCCATCCCGAGCCATAATTCAATCCAATCCAATCTCTGTGTCGGCTGCTCTGAGCCATCTGAGCTATGAGTTCGCCCGAAGTCCGCCGAGTCGGACCGTGTTTATTTATTCGGTGGTGATTTGTGGTGCGTTAGTTTAGTTTATTTAGCGAAGAATGAACGCTTCTGTCCATTCGGCTTCGAGCGATGACGATGAAGAGCTGGACCTCTCAGAAATCGACATTTTCGTGAGAAGGTCCATAGAGCCGAAGGGATCGCCGACTCCTTCTTCGGGCGCTTCCAAATTTCTGTCGCAGACCTCGTCGGCACCATTGGACGTGCGCCCCGATCTACGAATGGTGCGTTTCCGAGAAAGTGCGCCCATGCTTTTAACTCGGAAGCTAGGTTGGTTGTGCATGATGGGGATAAACAGCTCAGTAGACGCAGACACCACGACAGGACACAACTTCCTTTTCTTCGTCTGCGTTCGCTGAAACGTTTAGCAACTGGCCAAGTTTGCTGCCTTGTATAGTTTACTCCGTTCGCTCATCGTCGCGATGGTGCAGAACCAAAACATGGGCGCATTCTCGTTGATCAATATATCTGGTTGTCGGTGGTGAAAGTTACGACACAGCGGTTGCCGTCCGTTCTTCGTGCCTAGGCCGTAAACCGCTCGTTCTGTCTGCTTCTTTTTTCCCAGCCTTCCTTTCCCTCGCCCTACCTTCTTGAACTGTAAAGGCCCGTTTAGGCCCGTTAGTCAGTCAGTCAGTAAAACGTTTATTATTTGGCCGAAAAAAAAAAAAAAGAAGAAAGAAAGAGGAAGGATAGAATGCAGCGGTGGCCGGACGCCTGGCTGCTAGGCCGTGAGGGAAGTCAGATATGCGCTTGCAGTCCCGCCTCGAACACGAAGTCGAGGAGGGTCCGCAGCACACGCTTACGTGCACCCTCTGTTCCTGGAGGGTGCGTCCAGCTTTCGAGCTGGATGATATCGAGTGGCCGGTGGCGGGATCGTACTGCTGCCAGGTCCGGGCAGGACCAGGCAAGGTGGGAGAAGGTAGCCCGGGCTCCGAGTTTGCAGCGCTGGCACAAGCCCGAGGACTTGTTTTGGCTCCATGTTGCAATTCGTGCTGGATCGACCGTTGTGTCCGTTCTGATGCGCCGGAGGAGGACTCCCGCTCGACGACCCAACCCCGACGGAAGAGGGTCCAGGTCCTTGGGCAGAAGTTCTTCGAGCCGAATGCGACATTCATTTCTGATGAAAGTGCGGTGCTCGTCCGGGTCCAGTTCCGTGTGATCGTTGAGGGCGGTGGACTGGCGGTTGTAGGTTCGGAGGCAAGGCGCGCGATCACGCTGCGCCGCGTATCCGTGTTCTGATTGATGTGAGGGACTAGTCTCCTCGCCCGAGAGGAAGAGTGCGGCACGGGCGATTCGATGAGCCTCTTCATTTCCAGGAATCCCGGCGTGGCCAGGTACCCATTCGATCTTGACGTGAACTCCCTGGCCACGAAGTTGTGAAGCGAGGTTTTTAATTTTTCGCACTAGCTTGGAAGAGCTGGCTCTAGCCTTGCATTCTTTGATTGCTTCCTGTGAATCTGAAAAGATACGAAGGTTCGCAGGGAGGGCGGATGTAGAGGAGGACATAGCTTCCTGGGCTGATGCTAAAGCCAGGCAAATGGCGTGGAGTTCTCCTTGTTTGGTCGAGGAGGAGGGAGGGATGACGTCGTGGTATGCAGCCTTGCTCATAGGGAAGAACGCCGCAATTGTCTTCCTTGGTTGTGGACCTTCGTGACAGGCGACGTCAGTGTATACGGCAGCGAAAAAGGCGGGGTCCCAGCTGTTGACCGTTTTTATGTGTGCGCGACCTCGACGGGCGAGCTGTTGAGCATCGCCCTTTCGGGGCAGTGGGCGGGTGGTGGTTATGTCAGCCAGATCTTCCCATGGAGGGAGTGTGGCTGGGTAGCGCGGAAGGTTGGTGGTCGTCTTGTCCAAAAGGGACAAAATGCCTCGGCCTGAGGGGGTGAGTTGTAGTCGCTTTTCGTGAGCGCCCATTCTAGTCTCGACGACATCTCGAAGGTCGTTTATTCCAGATGTTGCTCGCAGAGTGCTGAGGGGGGTGAAGTGTGGAAGTCCGGTGATTACGCGCCGAGCACGGTTGTGCTCGGCGCCATCTATTGAGTAGCAGTGTAAACTCGGCGGTCCGGCATATTTTTTTTACTCGAAAAACTTTTGTCAATGTTATAAACGAGCCTTTCTATGGGTATTACGCACATTTGACCTCGGAAATCCCGCAAAACCTTCGCTCTTGTGAAATGCAGTTCCAGGGTCACCACATAGATGGCGCCACAATGTCAGTGTGTTCCCTCGTTCTAAAAACATTTAAGAAGTTTTAAGAGATCTCGTCTCTCTCAGTCGTACTCGGTCGCAAGAGTCTGAACGGGCCTTAACTTGCTATACATACCTTGCACGTGACGTCGTATGGCACCGTACCAGCCGCCATTGCCCTGTGCCATGCTCTTGTGCCCGTCCCTTCCGCAGCACACATTTCGTACCATCGAATTTATTCTTCTCGGAAATCATTGCCGAGAAGAACAAATTAGATTGTACCAAATGTATGCTGCAGAAGGTACGGGCACAGGAGCATGGTGTGGAGCAATGGCGGCTGATGTGACGTCGATGCAAACCATGTATAGCTTGCGCCAGTGGCTTTGATGGTGCTGTGCAGTATGTGTGAAACAAACCATCAATGCGCATGCGCAGTGAGGCCTCCCTGAAACCCGCGAGCTCATGCTTTCCGATTCGGAGTTGGCGGGGGCCACGTAATAACAATGTCGCGCTTTCGCGCGAAGCTGCGCTGACGTAGACATCCCAGGGGGATAGGGGAAGCTTTTGCTCGGGCCGCACAAGCACTCCCCGTCTTGGCGTGGGGTTCTCTTTTGCGATTCGAAGTATTTTATTTGTGTGTCTGGCAACCTGATTTTGCTCAGCGAGACGCCAGCGGTGACATTGCGATCGCCTACCGTTGCTCATGTCATCTGAGGCACCCGAACGAGTTGTCGATATTCATCAACGCCGTCCTCGAGGCGCTCCTTGCACAACTGGTTTTTAATTTCATGTCCTTTGTATTGCGTGTGCACCCATTCAAGAAGCATGTTTCTTTTATCAGAAAGCAGTTTGTCGTCCTCTGCACCTAACAGCGCTGCTGCCATAATCGCGTAGTGCCGTTTCATGCATGCCTCCCTTTTTCTACCCTCGTTGGCGCGCGCCGAGCCCTGTTGTCGAGAGTGTGATTGCTAAGTGCTTCTGATAACACCGACATCCCTCTCGGCCCCCTCCGATCGCTGACGTGTAACTCGCGCTTAAAAATATACAAACGTAAAAGTTATGCTCTGCGATGAACCTAGAACTTGATTGTCGGCGTAAGCATCCCCTGGCAGCAGTGGCGTAGGGCGGGCAATTGCCCTTTCAGACATCGAAGCAAATTAACTACGCAGGGGAGTGAGATGTCCCTCACCCCCCCCCCCCCCCCGTTGCTCCTTAACTCCCGAATAGTTGCGACGCCTCTTCTTGGCGAGCATCTAGCAGCGAGTTGTCGTTTGAGCAGCTTCCTACAAATCGAGAACTGGCAGAATACGGCGGCGTGGCCGACGCGCTCCTTGTCAATGACGCTTGTATGAAATGCAACGAGTACCTCCGAGAGTGCGTTTGAGTCTGTGGCCTCGGTGCGCAGAGGTTCCGAGAGGTGAGCGGAGAGGCCAGTCAGCTGCGCGAAAGGACGGCCGCCCTGAGCAGGAGAACCGAGCAGCGCAGGCGGAGCAGGCTCAGGAAGAGGCTCGCCAGGGAAGCAAGCGCTGCTCCAGAAGGCACCACTCAAACGTAAGCTCCACCCGCCACTGTGCTGCCATGACACGAGACTGGGAGGAGAGGCCTCGAAAGGGGCTTATGTCCATTTCATCTAAAGCAGCACCCTCTCGAATCCCGGGTGAAAATTGGCCCGGCTGGATTATGAAGCCGGTCCCGACTGGATCCAGCCGAGTCCTCTTCCATAATTCGGCTCCAGTTGGACTGACTCCTATAGCTTACAGAATGTGAACCGTGGGGCTAAAAATTCGGCTCCAGTTGTAGTGCTCGGTAGCGTTTGGCGTTGCATGCTGAGAGCGCTGGCAGCTAGATCCAAAATGACCTACCTGTCACTGCCAGTCTGTGTGGTTGTGCGCAGCGAGAGCTCGGACTGGTCCGGAGTAAGGGAGTTCCTCACCGTGAACGACCACTTGGCCGGACCGGTGTCCCACGGAGACTGCGGCCCCAAGGTGAGCCTCACTCGCTTTTTTCTTAATAAGTACTAAGCTTATTGCGTTTTTTGTTTTTTTTTACAAATTGTACAGTGTTTCACGAAAACACTTTCATGCTTCCGTGTGAGGACCGGCAGTCCATAAAATATTGTTAACCTTCCTAGAACAACGTGACACGAGCAAAATGCACTAAACAGACTAGCTGTACTCTACTATACAATCTGAAATATTTGGTGGTTCTGCGGGTCATCGCAATGCACTTATATAACAATAATTTAAAATCAATTCCGCGAATACTATAAAAGCAATATAAAAATTTGCCAGACAACCGGACCAGTTGGTAAAAGACAACTATAAACGCGAGACCATAAATAAATGTTAAGAAGCTACCGTATACTCCTAGAAAATGGCTCGCATTTGTCTCACCCCTGGTGCACGCTCCTGCTTTGAAGGGAACTCCCAGAAAATACTTTTTAATGCCTGGCACTTATGCAACACAAACTTTTCTTCGAAAAAAAAGGCATGTTGCGAGACTCGTTTGAGTGATTCTGGAACATGCTCTTATTTCGGGTTTGACATTTCAATATAGAAGCACGCTTTGGACTGTCTCCTAACTCAAAATGAGTACTCTCAACATAAACATTGCGCTAAAAATATTTTTCTTGGGGGTGGGAAAGTTTATTTTGTGTTGTAGGTATTCTATCTCACGCTGAAATAAAAACGTTTTTTTGTAGGAGTTCAGTGTCTCCTTAATAGATTAATAGAGCTTTTTCAAAAGTGTGCGCCACCTCGTAGCTGCTGTGCCAATTACCGTATTTACTCGAGTAATAGCCGCACTTCTTACGAGCAAGGCCCTCGCGTCTATTTACCTGTAGAACACATGTACGGCCAATCGTTGTGTTCTGCACAAAATACGCAGCAAATAAGAAGGTCGAGAACGTGTCTCCGTAAAAATGCGATCCGGGTAGATAGCGTTTTCGCACAAATACGTTATATCTGTTCCCTAAATCGCTACCATTTCTCTGCCGATCGCGGTGATTCGCTGTCCCCATCCTTTGTAGGGAACCGGACCCACAGGCTTTGTTCATAAACGACACGGCCATTGCTCGAACACATACGGCACGCAAGTGCGCCGTTCTTTGGGCACGTACATGCATTGGACACGAAGACTGCGTCGGCATGTGACGTGGACCGAAAACGAGTGGTGCGTCAACGTCAAGCGAAGACTCGGATCCCCTGGTGCCCAAGAAATGGCGGCCGCGAGCATAGACTTTTGAAAAGGGTCCATTAAGCTTCGTCCAGGGACGCAGTCCACGGTTGTCCCAGTTGCTGCGCATTGCCTGGAACACGGCAGCCTTACATGCGGTGTTTGCAAGTGCCGATGGGAATAGAGTAGTTCCTGCCTGTGGTGTGGTCCACCGAAGAAGGGAAATTTTATTAACTGGACTCGCAGTTTGCATTTGTTATTAAGAATACTTTCTCAAAGAGTGGCAAGATTGAGGCTAGAACCTCGTTAAGAAATTTCGCGATAGTGGCCATTTACGAGCGTGGTTTGTGGGTTTCGTCTTTCATTTGGACTACAGTTCGGCGTAGGAAATCATAGGCATTTATTTTACTAAATAACGCACCAACACGGGGAAAAATCTATTGCGTAGGGAAGGAAGCTCCAAAGCTTGAAACCAAGCGAGGGGTCACAAATAACAGACTCGCTCGATTGTTTGAGCCGTTTCGGCTGCATAGAGTCGCAAAGGTATCGTAATGATGTCCCTATGTCTACGCTCGTATCCTATCCGTACCGGAACGGAACTTGTCGCTCGCTTCGAATGTGCGCATTCCTCACTAATTCCGTTTGCTTAATTTCTCGGCAAATTTTCATTCCCATTCTGGGGGCAGGAATAGGTGTCCGTCTTTGGTTAACCAAAGATCCTTAGCCAATTGCGTTCTGCATTAGCGAGGACTATGCATACTGCATTCAGCCCTAAGATGATGTGCAGCAGGGTTCGCTGCGTCCCCAGGGAGTAACTAAGAACGTCGGGTGCATGTATGGAACCCAGACTGGATGTGACATAGTTTTAGAAAACTCCTTTTATTTATTTATTTATTTATTTCAAATACCCTCAAGGTAAATACATTGAAGAGGGGAGTGAGCTATAAATATTTACAGTGTGCACATATTGGTAAGAACATTCTTAAACAGGACAATATCAGTGATGTTGGCAGTCGAGGCGGGAAGGTGGTTCCAATCCAAGGACGTTTGAGGCATGAAAGAATATTGAAATAACAATGTATTGAAATTTGGTATGCCGACCTTATGACTATGATCAATGCGAGCGGAGATGTAGGATGGTGGGTTAATTAGTTTTTGACGAAGGACAGCATTTTGGTGGAATATTTTATGAAAAAGACACAAACGAAATATTTTACGGCGATGAATAAGGGATGGCAAACCTAACGTGTTTTTCATTGTAGTGACGCTGGCTGTGCGGTGATAGTTTGACAGAATGAAACGGGCTGAGCGGTTTTGAATGGATTCAAGTATGGTAATTAGTGACGAGTGAGCAGGGTCCCATACAGCTGCAGCGTATTCCAATTTTGGACGAATTAGCGTTTTGTACATGGTTAGTTTTAATGAAGACGGAGCGAGAAAGAAATTTCGTTTCAAGTACCCTAACATGCGGTTAGCACTGTTAACTACGTATTCGACATGTATCTTCCAAGAAAGGTTAGACGTTATATGAACTCCAAGATATTTATAAACAGACACTGCAGCGAGAGGTTTACTGTTAAGATGGTAGGTATGACACACATTTTGAGAACGTGATATTCTCATTGATTTGCATTTGTCAGTGTTTAGTTCCATTAGCCACTGGTTACACCATAGTCTTATCAGATTAAGGTCAGATTGGAAAGTGTCAGATATGTCAGTAATTTTTCGATAAATTATGCAATCGTCAGCAAAGAGGCAGATGGAAGAGGAGATATTTAGTACCAAGTCATTAATGTAAATAAGAAAGAGCAGCGGGCCAAGTACGGAGCCTTGTGGGACACCCGAGTTAACTGGAACAGAGCTAGAATGGGTATTATTAGCAGTAACAAATTGTAGGCGGTTAGTCAAAAATGCACGAATCCAATTTAGTATGCACGAATCGATGTTAAGTGATTGTAATTTATGAAGTAGAAGTTTATGGGAAACTTTGTCAAAGGCTTTGGAGAAATCTAAAAAAACACAATCAACTTCGTAATGATCATCGAGATAGCGATGAAGATCGTAGGGGAATGATGTTAGTTGCGTCTCGCATGAGAAATGTTTCCTGAAGCCATGCTGCGAGTTTGTGAAAAAGTCATTAGATTCAAGAAAGTTAATTAACTGCGAGTAGATTATGTGTTCGAGAATTTTACATGGCACACTTGTTAAAGAAATTGGTCGATAATTGAATGGGCTATGCTTTTCACCAGATTTATGTATAGGAACCACCTTCCCAACTACCCAATCGCTTGGGACTGTACCCTGGTTAAGAGATTGCATATAAATATTTGAGAGAATTATGGAACAATACATGTTACAATTTTTTAAGAACTTGGTGTTAATATTCCATTGATTCCGGCACCGGATGAAAGTTTCATATTATTAATAACGCCAGCCACACCAATTGCGTCTATGGTTACAGGGTCCATTGGCAAGAAGGTATGAACGGGCAATGCTGGCAATTGATTAACATTGGTGGCCATGAAGGACATACTAAAAGCATCGTTTAATACAGTAGCACTTTCGAAAACTGGTATATCTACGCCATCAAAAGAATGCAGGACAATGCTAGACTGAATGTTAGGATTGACGATACTCCAGAATTGTTTGGGATTATTCGCTAACATGGTAGGTAGGGTATAATTTAAAAAATGTGCCTTAGTTTCGCTAATAGTTGCTGTGTACTCATTATTTGCATTATGGTACGCTGTCCAGCGTGCCTCAGAGGAAAGTCGCTTGGCAGCGCGAAACAGTCTTTTCTTCCTGTTTCGTAGTCGCCTGAGGTTAGCGTTAAACCAAGGTGCGTTAGTATTGCATTGAATTTTCCTAGATGGTATGTATGTTTCAGTCAACATTGTAACACAGTTTTTGAACAGAATCCAATTAGACTCGACGGAGCGCTCTTTAAAACCGGGCAAATAATCGTCAAGGAATTTGGACAGTGCCAAGTTTATAGAAGAAAAGTCAGCTCTGCTGTAATCACGAATATGTTTCACGCCAGCTTTCGGAGCTACTAGTGGAATATTTAGTGCAAAGTGGAGAACAGAATGGTCGCTCAGGCCTGGTAGGTACGTTATAGGTGATATAATGCTCGGGTGTGTAGTTAGCACCAGATCGAGTATATTTGATGATAGGGTTGTGACCCTGGTAGCTTCGGTGACGAGTTGGGAAAGGTTAAAGTCAGAACAAAGGTCGATAAATTCGTTAGCCTCGGATGAGAAAGGACTAGACACAGGATCAGCGGTAGACCAAGAAATGTTGGGGTAATTGAAGTCACCCATCAATATGATCGGCACCCCCGGATACTGTACAACAATTTGGTTAATAGAATCATGTAACATACTCACAAAAGAAGAATTGCTAGTTGGAGGTCGATAGCATACACCTATAATAGTTTGCTTGTGCTTAAAACTAACGCAGACCCAAACAATCTCGAGTTCACTGGCTACCATGACAGAACGAGAAATTAATGAACCAGCAACCGCCAACAAAACACCACCGCCAATCCTGTCCCATCTATCGCAGCGGAATGTATTGAATCGTTTCTGACAATGAAATAACTCACTATCAGTCACTTTGCTAGATAGCCACGACTCAGTGAGTGCAATGACGTCTGCATCGCATGAATCGGCAACTGAGCACAGTTCGTCACGTTTACGGATTAGGCTGGGAATGTTAGTAAATAAAACGGAAACATTTTTGAAAGTCATACGCGTATCACTGCTCCTCACTGGTTGTTAGGAAGGCACAGGGGAAGGGGGCACATTCTGAGCGTGGGAGGGGACTGTCGTAGCAGAAACTTGGTGACGGGGCGTGGCTAGTTCATAAACGGAGTTTTCGATTTCACTGTACGCATAGCACGTGTTATTGATAAACAGTTTCTTATACTTTAGCTTAAACACGCCCTCCTGCCCTTTCCCGTATTCCAGTAGTTTACGCCGAGCCAAGCGTGTCGAAGCGCTAAAGTCTTCAGAGACAGAAGCAGGGCTGGCTTTTAATCTGGGTTTGATCTGCAAAACACTTTCTTTAGTTTTAAAGGACTGAAACTTCAGTTTGTCCGAAAAGCTTCAGCTCCAAGGATTAAGGGCCCCCCTTGACAGTGGGTAGCTACTGCTGGACTCGATTCAGGAATGAAAGCACAAGACACCAAGGGATGAACGCAGATGTTACAAAGTTGTACATGCCCGCTTCTGTCGCTTCTAGATGCAATCCCAAAATATTATTTGTCCGTTCATCCATCTATCCGCCTGTCCACGTATTTCTCGCTGAATTTAGCGGGGAAGCTGATGTCACGTGACACAAACACTAATTCAGTTTCCCCGCTAAGTTTATCTGGAAAATTGATGTCACATGACCTTTGTACGAAGTCAGTTTCCCCGGTAAATTTAGCGGGGAAATTCATAAACATGTAGTTTCTCCTTCACTCCCAGAAAGGACGCTGGAACGTCTTCTAAAGAAATGTAAATGATGGCTCCTTCGATACTGCGTGTCGTGGCAATTCACTGTCAGCTCTTTTGTGCCTGGCTGAGCTGGCTGTCCCTCCCAGACAGAGCTGGAGAGTCTGGTGGATGCAGCCATTGCAGAAGGGGACCTGGATAGGGCCGAGATGCTCAGCAATCACCTGGCCGACCGACAGGTAGTCACTCTCAACCTCTGCTGAGCCAGGCTAGAAGGAAGAGGCTCGCTTTCTCCCTTCCATCCTCACCGGCGCCTCGTTTTAAGTTGGCCTCTTCTCTCTGGGGCCAAAGGGATTTCCAGACTAATTGAACCTACGGGCCTCGAGGCTGCCTGCCTGTGGGGACTAATGCGGAACGCTTCTTCATTTTCTCATTTCGGGGTAAAACGGTGCAATGGGACACGGACCAAGTGAAGATGAGACTGTGTTTTTTCTTCCTTCCTTCACACTCTGCTGATTTGGCTTTCGCTCGTGCGTTCATATACTGGGCGTGAGCAAAATGAACCTTCAGTTGCTAGTCTCGTCTTTACTTTATCCGCGTCCAGTTGCGCTGTTTTACCCCAAAATATTCATAGACCAACTAGCCCAAACAAACCTTGTAGCAATCGTCGTTTCAAAAGGTTTTCCCTACACGAGGGTTTATTTATCGTAAGCCAAAGGTACTTCAGTCAATACTGTTTTCTTATATGCGTACATTGGTACGCACTTTCAATCACAGTGGTCAGAACAGTTGTTTGATGTGGTTTAGGCAGTATTCGTAGCAGTGGCGTTGTCCTGTCTCCGCGTGGTACGAAAACGCCGTAAGGAATGGTACCATCTACACTGGCTGGCCGTGTTATCGAACCCGGAAATGGAGAGGTTCCGGGTTCGATAACGGACCAGGCAGATTTTTCCGGTCGCGCACCAGTCACCCAGCTGTGTTTTGAAATTGGTGTTTGTCCTTTGTCCCTCTTGTTCCCCTTCTCCAGGGATTATTTTCGTCATCCTTGTCCAGCTCGCTCGCACCTTTGCATTCAATTGCATTATAGAAATGCTATTTCATCTAAAAAGGTACATATCGAGCTTTCGACGATTTAGTGTGCAAGTGATATTCTCCTAGAAGGCCTGGCCCCCGGGCGTCCCAACTATGCGGAGTGATGTCCCGCCACGGAAGCAGGTTCGTCTTCACTTGCCGTGCTCAGGGAGCGCGAGTCAATTGCCAGACGCGTCGAGGACGGTGACGTTCATCCTAACAACAGCGCTACGAACGTCGACGTTCGAATGGTCGGCTCAGAAAAGAGTCTGATCCGGGGTGTTTTTTACGCGATATTCAGTTCCCCCGGAGTGTTCTTCCCGTGCAAGTCGTTTCCGAGAAGTAAGGAACTCGAAAACAGTTTTGGCACATGTTGGATGTGGTATTCATCCCACTTTTTCCTCGGCAGTTTGCTGTGAAGATTGCCAATGCCTTTGCTGCCAAGCGCTTTGCTGAGGAACAGAAAGCGAAGAAGCTGAAAGAGTACGTGAAGAGGCAGAGGAAGTTACCGTGGGGGTGAGTTGTCAGCAAACGATGGACGGTCACAAACGTCGGGAGAAACTGCCTCTTCAAACTGTCTGTTTTTTTTACTATATTATTCTCTGACACTCTTTACCTGTTATTTGATAGATTCTGTTACATTCCTTATCTAAACCTATTAAGTTATCGGTCCTATTAGTCCCACTGTTGTATTTACCATACTTTCCGGCGTGTAAGTCGCGTTTTTTTCCCCAAAGTTTTTATCGATGGGTTTTATACAATGATGCAACATGCTCATCTTTTTTTATAAGTATGAACCTGAACTGTGCCATATAAGTATGGACATTAACTGTGCGGCCATACAAATGTTTATGGCAAGGGGAGAATGGCAGAGCGCCTTCCGGTGTTCTGAAGTGTAACGGCATAGGCTGCAGCAATCCCACGCATGCAGCTGCCGACCGTGGAAAGGGCTTCTATACTAACCTTTTTGGGGGCCTTTTTAGGGGTTTTTAATCTGAAAACTATGGTAGTTATTTTGCGATTACTCTTCTTATTTATTGGCTCATGCCGCGTGAGCCGAACTTCGTGGGACAGGGCAATCCAAAGAAGGAATGAAGGAACAAGAAACCCGAGCACTTTGTGGCCAAGCATTTAGATCCCCTTGTCTCTCGGGAGGTCGTTGTAAACTTTGCAGTGCGAAGGAAACGCCACGCAGCGAGTCAGGGGCTCCAGTTTTAACGAGAAGTCATTTTACTGGCTCGCCTGTAGATTGTTCAGAACAGCGGTGCTTAGCAAGCTTTCAGGTTACGTTTGTCAAAACAGCCTTCGCAAATTGTTGAACAAATGTGCGATATTAAACGATATGTGTAAACGATTTGCCTCCCCTGTCGCTAAAAGAACGAGTTTTATCAGAAAATAACAACAAAGTTCATATCGGTATAGTAGTTGCCTCTATCTCGTCTTTTTCTTCTGCGCAGTTGTATTGGCAGCGTGGGTGCAATTTGCGCTTACGTCACTTGCCTGCGAGTGTTTATGGTACACTGCAAAGGCTATGCGGGGAGCGAGTCTTCCGCTTCTTGCGCGAGAGTTGCAGCGACAACGAAACGACGCCGGGCTTGGATTGGCTTTGGTTGAAAGGGTAGTGGATAGACCTCAATGCTAGATGCCTCGAGGTCTACCCACCATTTGTTTTTAATCAGCCAATGAGAGCTCGGCGTTCCGTCGCTACCCCCCGTGCAAGAAGCAGACGAACTTGCGCTCCGAATAAGTGGCAACTCCTTCCTCACAACTAGGTGTTTCTTCCAGCAGCCCATTTACCGGTAAGCAAAAGCAGCTAGCTTTTGCGTCTATTCGTTAATCCTTCCTTACAATCGGAGGTTGGCGCCCAGACATCATTGCACGCTCCCGTCTCCTCCTCCCTTGCAGTTTCTCTGGATTTAGCCTCGTGCTTATAATTAGAGTTCTGTATTTTAGATATGTACCCAATAACCTTCAAAAAGCTACCCCTGTGCCAGCTTCACCAAAATCGGGGAAAACTCAAAAACCCCAAATTGGAGCCGTCTTTGATCGAGAAAAACCCAAAGGGAATGAACTTATTTACAGCTTTATTCTGCGTCGAGATGGCACAGTGCCTGCACCAAATAGACCATTTGCTATATTCCCAAGTGCCCCGGCCTGCACTCGAGGAATCATGGGAACGGTGTTCCTTCAGCTCCCTAGTGATCGCTAATTTCGCCCAATTCCATGATTACACAGTTCTTGAGCATAATTTGGAGTCACCCTGAACAAGCGCCTCATATACCCCAAGGACTTGTCATATTACTTTTAACATTTCTCGCCAATGTCAGCATTTTTTATACTGTCCATGCGATCCACCTTTCAAGCTGGTTGAGCTGCACAAATCTCTAGCAATATTATCATTCTCGTGATTGTTGTTTTAGCAGGAATTGCTTAAAAAGCAGAGAATTCACAACAAAAACAGGATATAGCTTGGAGTCAGCGGGGCTGTTTATAGCATTTTTAGTGTTTTTAACTTAATATCAACGTCTTCTAAGCTGTAAAGAATGATAATAATGTAAGAGATTTCTGCAGCTCATCTCGGTTGAATGGCGGACAGCACCGACATTGAGGAGAAATTGTAAAAGCGATATGACAAGTCCTTGGGGTATATCAGGCACTTGTTCGGGGCGACTCCGAATTATGCTCAAAAACTGTGTAACCATGGAATTGGTCAAAATTACCGATCACTAAGGAGCTGGAGGGACACTGTTCTCGTGATTCCTCCAGCACGGGCCGGGGCGCTTGGGGGATATTGCGAATGGTCTAGTGTCTGCGAGGCTGTCTTTGGGAACCACACGCCTCATTTCCTTCTTTTGCCGGCAGTTTTCAGGTCAGGCGCACATTCCCCGGAGGTTAGGGAATCCTACGGCCGGCTCCAGTCTCCCTCGAGTCTCAATATATACGTCGATTTTCTGTCCTACACCAAAGATAGACGCCGAACCTCGAAAACATGGAACCGTACTTGTAGCCTTTCTCACTTTATTGCTGCTGGTCGTACTGGGCCGGTGACATCTGTACATCCACGTTGACATGCATGGCTACAAAAAATGGCATTGTCTGTCGCTGCAGTGTAGAATTGAACTGCAAAAGTCATACAGATGGTGTGGTGCAGTAATGCCCTGGGGCCCGTCTTGCAGGTTTGAAGCGAAGGAGAGGTGGCAGATGAAGGGGAACATGTGACACTGCCTGGAATGGTTCCCAATGGAAAATAAAGCCTACCTTGCTCTGGGCACCCAAAGTGGTACCAAGCTCGTCGAGGGAGCGATGCTGGTTGTATAAAGTGTCAGCACATTGCTTGAAAATGAAATGTAATAAAGCCCATGGAAAGTACATCTTTGATTGTGACTGAGGACCAATTGCTTATATGAACAAGGTTTGAATACTAAAAAGAAACTTACTTAGCAAGAAGGTTTACATTGTTTGCAATAGGTATAAAGGAAAAAAAAAATTTAAGTGCCAGCCACCTAAAATGACAATAATTATTCATGTGGATCATACTGCAACACTGCAGTTCAGATAAAGCAACTTCCCCTTCGGTTTGATATCACATCAAATTGCGGGAAAAGTCAGTCCATCCCCCCCCCAAGTGTCAACTGACGGAAATACATTCACCCAATATGCAATACTAGGAGAACCACCGAGTGTGAAAACTTTGATATGTGTTTTGAAACTAACATTATACTTTATTCTGCTCGAGCCCACTGGTGCATGGGAACTAAGGTGACTATCATACCTAGGGTGCCTCAATGTCCTTCCCCTTTGTAGTACCCGATGCCGAAAGCACGCGCTCACGGGGAAAATACAAAGAAATCGGCGAAAACAAAATGTCGCCATAGCACAGTCAGCGCCACAAACCCGTGCAGGGACACGCGCTTCTGAACAAAAAAGAAAGTGTGGGACAAAATGGCCAGATGTCTCCACTCTAAGCAAAGCGCACATGAAGGCACCCTAATCATACCCATTACTCCTGCATCAGTGGTTGCTCCTGGCACGCCAATGCAGAGCAGTGGAGCACGACACACGGACAGGTGCGCAGCAGCATTAACGCATGCAGCACGGCACAAGTCTTTCTGAAATGTCAACACCCGCACACACCAACTTTGAGGCTAAGCCAAAGGGAAGAACCTTCATTTTAGGTTAGTCGTGGTACCGTGCACGCTTTCGCAAGATCTTTTCAATTTTGTGTGGTGCAATTCTTTGCAAAGGTGGTATTTGGCGCAACATGTAGCAGGCTTTCATTCATGGTGCAGTTTGGTGCAGCGCATTTATCACTGCTAGAGCGCTGCAAAGTAGCCACTTCCAGAGACGGCAAATGGTGCTCGTAAATGGTACGGTAAGGAATGGGTCGCATAGGCTGTTTCAGTGCTTTTATTCACACGCGTTACGTTCCCCTCCTCAGTCGAAGAGACCTGCACAGAGAAAACATTGTCCAATTACAAAACAACCTCATACTTGGCAGATAAAAGAAAATCCAATTGACACTAATTTTTTTGTGTCAATTGTCAATTGGTTGCCCATAAAGCTTTTTCCGAGAACCCTATTGACTTACAATTAGTTTTTCTGACGCTATACTGGTCACTTGCAGGTCTGCACGTTCTCAACAGACGCCCCTGTAGCCGAATCCCTCTCGCCAAACGTGTAGCAGCCTCTCCGTGGTCGCTGCTACCAGCTTATCAGTGACTGCAAAATGGCGCCCTCGCGGAAAATTTCTCGCGCTACTCAATGGGCATAAACACTGGGGTCTCGACCAGGCCATAACCACGTGCAACGAAACGTCCGACTGGTTGTACGGCCTGTCGGGAAGACTGTTAACCCGATCGGGCGCCGGTCAATCGCTGCGTCGCGTGCATTCACGCGAGGCAGGGATTGGCCGGCATCTGATCGGGTTGTCTTTTTGGCACGTCCTAGGACTAGTCGGACAGTTGGTTGTGCAGGGTATGGCCCGACCTTCACTGGTTATCACCCGTTCGGTGCAACGAAAAAAACCCGCCGCAAGGGCGCCATTTTGCAGTCAATGGGCTGGAAGCACGTGGCACAAGAGCTTTTGGCTACTGGGCGAGTCTCTAGAGAAGGTGGACATATCTGCCGACCTCAAAGTGACCGGTATATGCGGCAAAATTAAACTGTATATCAATATAGTACGCCCCTCCTCCGCAGAACACCAGAGGCAGGACCTCATTGAAGCAGGATGCAGTCAAGCGTGTTGAATGAAGCAGGGGTTGGCTTCTATTTTTCTGTAGGACACAATGCACTTCTCCCAATTCAGTTGCACAATCTAACTCAATGGATTTAATGGATGGTAGGCCACTATTGTTTTCAGATCCACTCTCGTTCAAATAAAGCATAATGAATTCCTCGAAAGGAAACCACATTAAAGAGATTGTCTGAAAATCTTGTTTGTAAATGTAAGGGAACTATGTCTTTAGTAACCCTGTCACATTGCAGCAACAGCAGCTGTTGGAAAGCAATTTGCCATCGGGAAACCATATTTTCCGACTTGACCTTTAATAATTCGAGAGGACACCCAGCACTGCATGCGTGGCATTTTGTATGCCTCTGCATGCGTGCATTTTTGTACACCTCTGTGTGCGGTCTTGCTGGAAACGTGTTGCTACTACAAGACGACAGTCGCCAGCGTCTGTGGTTGAAAAATCGTTCCGAGGAGTATTTCCCTCTCATTTTGTCAAACGCTCTCCGTTCCCCGACGAAGCAGCTGGCTTCATTACAAAAAACGAAATGCCACTATTTTTAAGTTTCTTGCCAGCATATAGGGTTTGCATTCAAACTTTTACTGTTAGAGAAGAAGGCATTTTTCGTTGACTGTAACCCAAAGCAATTTGATAGATGGGTGCTCAGCTGAGCAGAGTTTACGAATTGTGACTGACAGTTTGGCCCTCAGACATCAGAATATGTTAACGTGCTGTCTATTTCCTGTCCTACCTGCTTAGTAATACCTTTGATTGGCAAAACCTCAGAGATTTGGAAACAACTTTAGTTGCTTCCCAAAAGGTATGCTGGGCCAGTTGGTTGATGAGCATCTTAGCTTAAAACAGCATGACAAGGGCAAAGTAAAAACGAGACAGACGACAGCGCCCCTGTCGTCTGTCTTGTCTTTACTTTGTCCTTGTCGCGCTGTTTTAAACCGAGAAACTTCAATTAGCTAGCGGCAAGCATGTGCACTCCAAATGATCTTGTGTCACTCACTGTCTTGGCTAAATTGTAACACCTTATTCGAAAGTAGTCCCTCCACTTTATATTTCTGGTGACAATGCCAACAACAGCTCTATACCTGTTCTCACCTCAAGAACCGCGGTAAAAAAAGTCTGGCTCCTATCCGAGCACTACCAACTTTCCCCTTTATGTAGAGAAGCATCGGATTCTATAAACAACTTAATATTCATGAGTCTGGCCAAAGCTAAAAAGTTGAATTATTAGCGGTCGCGAGTTGGGGTGGTAAGCTATGTATTTGCTACAACGGGGAAACATATTCCGGGATCCATTTATCGCGAGTCGTAGGCGATTTGCAAAAATATAGTTCCTCACAAATCAAGTTGTCTACAGTATGCAAGTGCTTTAAATGCCAAAAGCGTCACTTCAACAACTAAATCAGAAAACTACTTAGCGCGGTGCACGAACAATGCGCAAAACTTCTCTTTAGTTGGAAACTAGTATACCATATTTTCCGGGGTATGTGGCTTAAACGTTAAAATATTTAATGCTGCTTTCAAGGCCCCGTGCGAACCCTGTCTCGCTTATAGACGGCACCGTTGCTGTTGGACATGCTGCACCGTCGGCACCTCAACCGTGACAGTACGGTCAGGCAACGGAGCAAAAAATATCACTTTCTCCTTTTAAATGAAACCTTTTTCGCGACGGCTCGAGGCAAATAACCGAAGGGGGTCCTAATGAATGGGAGTGGCCCTTTGCTCCTCATCCGACGTGTCTGCCTAGCCATCATCCAGGATGGAATGGAGGGTGTGTAGATCTCTGGGACCCGTGGAAACCTGGTAGAGCTACCCGACAAGCTTGCGAAACTTAACCACCAAACAAGGTTCGAGGCATGCCCTCGAGCCAGAGTTCTGCGAAGTCGTTGAATCTAACTCGCTCTGCTAAAGGTAGCGTTCCAAACACTGCCCACCGGGAGCAACGAACGAGCAAACCTTGCGCGTGGCTACCGGTAGCGGGGGAGGTCGTAAGCGTTTCTCAGGAAGACGGTTTTAACTGCCGTCCGACCAACTCACCGAATCCCATGTCGTCGTCCTCCTCTTCGGACTCTTCCTTCTTCTCCTCCTTCTTGGGGGCTGCAAGTGCACAACACGGCTACCGTCACAAACCCTCCCCTGAACGCAACACAGGGTCGTTCGCGCAGAAACTGCTCATAAGCACGCCAGATTCCCAATGCCAAGGCAGCTTCAACCTCCACATACTTTGGCCACCAATGGGTATTAAGTTTGCGCTAACCACCGCTTTCCAGCAGAACAAAGCAGTCACCATAGCGTTGGCTGGAGCGATAACCTTGGTCAGTGATTTTTTCCGGAAGACTGAGGTTTGAGCAAGCTGACAACACCTGTTAGGAGATATTACGCTCGTTCCATTTACCTGTGCAGAAGGTCCAGGTAAATCTCACGAGCCAATTATGTCGGATACTCTGAGAGTAGCCGAGGTGTACCCTTTGGCTAATCAGGCAAACGCACGAAATGAACAAAAGCGCTTGAAACTTGGCAGATCACAGCAGAGTGACGTTCCACCATTACTGGATTCCAGTCCCGACGCGTGAGCGCAGAACAGCGGCACGTCACCAAACACGTGCTCGCCGGCACATAGAGCGTGGCTTCAACGGCATCCGGAAATACTACCTCCGAACACATTACCGTCTTCTATACAGTGAAAAGTAACAAGCTCCCAAACTTGTTCCGAAACAAACCAAGCTGAGCCGCAGTCACTCACCGTCCTTGCCTCCGGTCGGTGCCGCGGCGGCGGCCGCCCCGGCGGCGGGAGCTGCGGCTGCGGCGGGTCCGGACCCGACGCCCGAGCCCACGTTCGAGATGAGCGCCTTCAGGTCGAGTCCCTCGAGCGCCTTGGCGAACAGGCCTGCAGAGAGAACGCGGAGATCATTGCCGTCTCTGCCACCAACGAGTCCTTGGCGCCTCCACCGAGCGCTGGGGCCTCCCACGTACCGGGCCAGTAAGGCTCAACCTCGACACCTGCAGCCTTGAGGATTGTGCTGATCTTCTCAGCCTGTCGATGGGAAGGGAGGTGAAGGTTAGCTTCCAAGCTAGGAGCACGGCGCAACCATCGCGAGAGCGGGGACGCGCACGCTACTTACGGTGACTGCAATCTCGTCGTCCTGGAGGATAAGGGCGCCATAAACGCACGCGAGCTCGTCGTTGGATGGCATTATGACTTGTTACTGCGATGAGTTCTGGTGGATGGCAAAAATTAACGGTGTACGCTGCTGGATTCAGCCTTAGCCCCTTCGGAGAACGATACACCTTCCTGCCGCGATGGAGTCGGAAAGAAAGAGGAACTTGCCGTAAAGTCAACTTCCGGTTTTTGCTTGTGACCGTTGCTAAACCAGCTTGGCCTAGCCGCCAGAACTAGCTCGTCGCGGACTGTTCATTTTCCATCTTCGAAAAACAAAAACAAAACCAAGATTTGTAATAAAAATGTTATATTAAACTAAATTTTTGGGACGTGATTGAAACTAAAAACAAATTTTACGAGTTTTATTTATAATTATTGGTGATTTACAAATACTCGCCAGGATCCACCACCAGTAGTCCTTGGCTCCTTGTTCCGGTTGTTCTACAGCTTCCGTTCTTTCGGCCGTGCCTGTCCTCTGTGAAATTGTGTTCGGGGCTGTCGATTTCTAATTTCTTTTCAGAAAGTGCGCACTACTGTAGTGTTTTGCGGCGCTATGGATACCGAAGGTATGTGTCGGATGCGCACTAAAATGTCCGCTTGTTTTTTTTTTAGTAGTAGCCCCTCTGTAGAGGGTCCGTCTACGACCCCGGCGCAGTCCGCGCCAACCCGCCTCGCACTGGGAAAAACGAAACAAAACAACGGTACCTTCTTCGTGCGAAGAAAGAAGTTGCGTCCGTCCGTGCCATCGGCACTTTGTGGAGCACTCCGAAGTGCCCCATGTACTGAAGAAGCGCGCTCTCTCTGTACGGCAGACTATCATGACAGCCATAATGTATGTTCGTCCATGAAAGAAGCAGCATGCGCGGCTGGCACCGAAATTGAGCTAATGACGTTGGCTGGATCGCGTCCCGTTGCACTAGTCGGGTGTCTGGAATGTCTTGCTCTGAGGAGCTTGACGTGCAAACTCCATCAACCTTAAATGTCAGCCTTAATGACCGATTTGCATGGTTCGATTTTGCTCGTGCGACATCAGGCACCGCAACTTCCACCACTCTTTTCTTGATGCACGAGCGACGTCGCAAATACGGAATCGCGAGTAATATAGCACAAAGAGCGAACTGTGTCCTGGGGGCCGTGCGAGGCGAAGCAGATAGGTGAAAGCCCGTACGCGAGAGCGTCTGCGGACAGCGCGCGCTTTCACGTCGGCTAACGTCCCAACCCACTCGAGGGTAAGAGCTGACCGTATTTTCCGGACTGCAAGTCGCACGTAATGGGGTGGTCAGTTGGGCTAGTTGGTACTGATTAAACATGGTTAAAGAGGCGCACAAAGCAACAAAGACTGAGAAGAGAAACACGCAGACAACAGACAAGTGCGCTTGTCTGTTTTCTACATACGTGTTTCTTTCTCAGTCCTTGTCTTTTTGTGCGCATCTTTAATCAAGTATAAGTTGCACTTTCATATATTGAGCTGTCTTCGTGGTAAATATAGTGTCAAAGTTATTCAAAGGCGCACCTCTTAGCATGGTTCACAAGATGAATATTTCCTTATTACGCACATCGGTATAGCGAAATCGGAGTTTAGCACAATTGGCTAGTTCTCACATATCGTTTGACGTGCAACTACTCTGACGTTTCGACTTGTGAGAAATGTTCTAAGCATGGCACTGTCTGGCAGAGGCAATAGAGTGTTTCGCAGCAAAAAAACGTCAAATGTGCGAAATGAAAAGGTAGTCGGCTTTATTTGAGCCTACGCATGCCGAGTGAACGAAAGTTCATCGTGCCAGGCACTCGTTAATCAAGCTTTGGACCACTAGGCCTAGCTACGGCCAAGTCTAGGAGACAACACGAGCATCAACGCACAGGCAGATAGATGAATCTTGGCAACTTCTTTTGGCGCCGCTAAAAGATTGGCTAGTTGCAATCTTTTCATTTACATGTAGCAACATGGCTGGAGCATGGCAGAAAAAACAAAAAACAAACTGCTCCTCAAACGGAAACTAAGAAAGATGCAAGAAAAGTTTCTGCAATGTGTGTTTACCTGCCCACCTACCTTTCAGTGTTACTGATCACATCTTGTAAAAGCTTTATTCTCACTGCCTTGCCTATCCACATTAAAGGGATTGTCCGGTCAAATTTTGTATTCGAGAAAACAATTGAATATCATTGTTATTGCCTCGAGACGGATAGTACGTGCGATATCTGAATTTTATACGCCCCTCTGCGTGAGTAATTGAATTTATGCTGCTCCACTCGCCTTCTAGCGTAAACGCTGCTTTCGTTGGCAACATTGAAGCTCTGACGTCACAAAACACAAAGCGAGCATTTTTGTCTGCCTCGGCGTGCTTCGTTTTTGTTGTGCTCGACTTGTTTCGTAGTTGGGTGAGATTTTTGTTGCGCGGTTGGGTGCCACAACCACCGGGCAGCACATGCGAGCCAAGACATGACGTTCCACTCTTTTCCGCGAGACGTGCAGTGAAGAGCGAAGTGGATCGTCGCCGTGCGTAGGGACTAGGTTCCCGTCAAGATCGAGGATCCCGCTTATGCAGCAATCATCTCACAGAAGAGAGCTACGAGCTGAGATCTAAGCGGACAGAAGGCTCGTAAACTGAGGTGTGATGCTGTGCCAACGATATTCAACTATGTCCACCCACTCCTCGCCCAAATCGGATCCATCGATTTGATTATGCTGCGAAACCGAAACCAACAGCTAGGCCATCTGGAAACGATACCAGAAGTTGTATTTAGCACGCGTACAGTCCGATGCTGTTTGAGACGTGTGTGAAAATGGAGCGTGACTACGATTCACCAAGTTCGTCCAAGTCAAGTGACGACATGCATCTGAACGATTCGCCGTTTGTCTTCGACCCACAGACATCGACTCCGAGGGAACGACCCGCAGCCTCATCACCGATCTACCGTAAAATTCCGAGCGAACGCCCACGTTTGAAGGATCGCCCACCCGCCCTTTTTGTCCAACATCTGTTGGGAACGGTATTCCGATACATCGCCCTCCCCCCAATTCCCGCCGGACGTCACGCGATGTCCGACGGGAATCGCATGTCAACGGCGCGATCTGCAGTCCCGCGTTTTCGTCTGCGATCTGCGCGCGTGAAATGCGTGAAATGCAAATCTGCTGCGTTTGCGATCTGCGCTATCCGTTCCCGAGTTTTTAGCGGATTCCCGTGCTTTTGCCCGCGATATCGATTCCTAGCTGTAACACGCGCGAGTTGTTCCGCGTGTATTATTGCATCGTTAAATGCGATTCTGCTGCGGCCGCGATCTGCTTGATTTGTTTCCGTGACATGCGGGTTTGCAGTGGATTCCCGCGTTTTCGTCCGCGATCTGCGCACGCAATATCGGTTTCTGCGGTATACGTTCCCGCGAGATGCGAGTTCTCGGCAGGTTTCCGCGGGTCCATCGCGCTGTGCAACGCGCGAATCTGCTTCGTCTGCAACCTGCGGTATCCTTTCCCGTGACACAGGAGTTCGTAGTGAATTCCGGCGTGTTTACCGAATCTTGAAACGCGAATTCTCCGTGTCCGTGATCTGCAGTATCAGTTCCCGCGTCACGCGGTTTGTAGCGGGTGCCCCGGTTCTTATCATTCTTTCTGATAAAATTTTGCTGTGGCATCCCCAAAGATAGCCCACCCCATGTTTTTCGCCATTTATCTCTTCATTTTGGGTGGGCGTTCGCTCGGAATTTTACGGTAGTGGATCCGCTGAAATGTGTACCCAGATGCCGCTTCGTGTACTTAGGTGCCGCTTCAGAGGCGAAATCTGCATCCTTTGCTTTGCAAGCGCCCCTAGTTCGATCGGTGGCCGTCGCAGTTGTGTTTGTGCGAAACGGCATACATTTGCTCGAAGCTTATGGCTGTCTGCGAGTAATTTCCTGCTAAAAGGCGTGATTTTTTTTTGCACATGCTTGGGAACTACATTAAAAGAACCGTATTTAAGTAGGGTACAGCCTAGGAGACTATATAATTCGAAACAAAATACAAGACATATCGACCAACGCTTGTTATTCCGAATATCCGACAAACCTTTGCGTTTTGTGACGTCCTGCAGCACCTACGGATGTCAGCCATTGACACTGGCGAAATTCGGGGTGCAGTTTCGTACATAGGCTCATGAAAGGTTTAATTAATAACGGGAGATCATATATCAAAATAAAAATGACGTTTGTCTACATGAAGGCTCCCTCGACGTAACGAGCTCAAGAACTTAAGTACTTCCGGTTTCGACCGGACAATCCCTTTAAAGGGACACTGACAGGGTATTTATGCTCGCCGAGGTTTTTAGTTGTACGTGACATATGAGAGCCCAACTACCCAGAACAGAATTTGCGGCTCGAAATTCGGTTTCTTTCCGCCCAAAAACTGCCGATCAAGATGTGGCCAGATTGAGTCGCGCTCACTCTCTTTTCCGTGGTCACGGGCCGTTTTCCAAGGTTTTGACGCGACCACCAAATTTAATCAGTCGTGGGTCATTGAAGGCACACAGTCAATACTAAAAATATAAAAAAATATGAAACCCATTTTTTGTGGTTTCCAAAAAGCTGCAAATACGTTGATTGAAAAAAAAGGTTGCACAGACAACCGGAAGCATTCTGTGCGTTCACTGCATAATTCTCAACATGGCGTCGTTTTGCGTTTCGTGGGATTCGTGGGTGGGAGCGGACGACAGGCGTGGGACCTCTACTTCAGAACTGTCGTTCACGGTACCTGTGAATTCTGTCTTCCTTTGAAAGAGAAATTTTGGACCGATCAAACGAATTGGTATTCATCCCGTATGACACGCCCGACCAGCAAGCCGATTGCACAAAAACGTTGCCGAGCCATCATCCCTTCTCGAGGCTGCGGACATTGCTCGCTCAAACGTCAAGCACGAAGTGCGTACATAGAGTTGAATACGCACGCGTACGGTTTCTTTACTAGGTGCGAATGTGGCCAATGCGTGGTGCTGCCCGACTTCAAGCCGGGAGTGCATGTACTGGAGGGAAATTGGCTGCAAACTTTCCGACATACAGTCGACCGGCTGCATTTCTACGAACGAACAAAGTTCCTTCAGTAGCTCAGTGGAAAGATGTCCGCTTCACACGCAGCGGGCACGGGTTCAATCCCTAGTGTGGGTGTACCATTTTTGTTTTTCAAACATTTTGCGATGTTTACATTTTTTTTTTTTTACAATTATCACTGAAAAAAACAATTGTTGTGGACGGTACGTTGCTGAACTAAATGGTATGGGATTCCATTTTCGACACCTCTGCCGCACAATCCCACTTTCAGATGCAGGACATGTGAGGCAGCTCTTCACGCAACATCTTGGGAGTATTCTTTCCAGAGCCGATCACGGGAATTCACCACGGGCACTCAGTACTAATTGCCAACACTTAAATGTACACAACAACTCATTTTTAAGTACAGTATAGCGAGCGGAACAAACATAATTGCGAAGGAAATGCACGGCGAACGGATCCTGCAACGCATTCCGTCTGCTGCACCCGGACGAAAAAAAAAAAAAAAAATCGCACGGTCGGGTGTTGCCACGTAATTTCCGCCATTCACTCTCTCCACTTCTCCGTGCGGTTCGGGGGTTTCAGTTTCAGTGAGTTGCGTTTTTTGGCTTTATTAAAAAAATATGCGACTCTGTAGCAAAATATTAATTGGGTAGTCCTCCGACACCAAAATAAATCGCCTGGCAAAAAATGAAAAAAAAAAAAATTTGGGCGGTGTCAGTGCCCCTTTAAAGGGAAAAGAAAAAAATACACTTTCTCTTAAACAGTCTGGTTGGGACATGTGTGTCAAGAAATAAATTTTTTGTGAAAAATAAATTCTTTAGAGCAATATTGAAGGTGACGGAGAGGTATATTTGAAATTCTGCGCGCTAAGTCTACGACGTCACGGAATGGTCATTCGCTCAACGAGATGGTCATTTGCTCCTTCCTTCTCTACGTGAAGGAGAAGCCGATCACCTCTCCTCTATGCGCCCGAAATGCCGAGAGAGATAACAAGTGGAAAGGAGGTGACTACCAACTAAATCGCATCTAGCGCCACAATATTGCTCTAAATTTTTTTTTTTTTGCATAAAATTAATTTTTTTTGTGGAGCGCTCTACCAATTGTGTTTATCAGGAGTTGGACGTCAGTAGAGCAAACAGGTTTTATCAGCTGCCACCAGTCTAACCCCAAGAAGGGTGAAAGGCTCGCATTTTTTAAGGTTATTATAATGCAATTAGATGCAAAGGTGCGAGCAAGCTGGACAAGAATGACGAAAATAATCTCTGGAGAAGGGGAACGAGAGGGACAAAGGACAAACACAAATCTCCAAACACAGCTGGGTGACTGGTGCGCGACCGAAAAAATACGCCTGGTCCGGGTATTGAACCCGGGACCTCCACGGGTGTCCCAACCAGACTGTATAAAAAAGAACATTTTTTTTTATTTTGAGGGGCTTTTAAGTTGCTTCGGGGAAACCGTCGAATTCCTCGCTTTTTGAGTCGTGTAGTTGTGGTGCTCTACAAAAGATGGCGTGTGGCGTATTAAAAAAAAAAAAAAAGCATTGCACTACGAAATTTTCTTGAAAAAACTCGTATATGTCACATTGTTGTATAGAACGTACTAAGAAAAAGGTAAAAAAAAACCCCGTGATTTGTACACTGGAAAATACGGTAATTTCGTTTGTTGCCTTAAAGGGGCCCTGCAATCATATTTAAACATCTACCTTTTTTGCGGTTTCCACGTCTCTTGGGGTTCGGGCAAGCCTGCGGGCACGGAGAGAGTAACTAAATATCATTGCATCATATTTTAACCGGACGACGCCAGTGATGTGATTGCTGCGCCAAACTGCGCCAAGGGGCTAACCCTGCTACATCCTGCTACATTTCGCCAAAATATGGGTAATCTGCGCCAAGCCTGCGCCAAAGGACCAATTTAGGTCGCCTTTCAAAACCGAAACTAAACTGAGTACTGTAACTGAGCAGGCGTGTGTTATGTGGCGCAAGCGGCCGCCTGACACAAAGTACCGTGCATCGATTGTCCACCCGGTCTTGCATGGTTTTCCCGGCGTTTCGCGCTCTCGTCTTGTGGGTCTCGCCTCTCGTCTCTTTTGAGAGCGCAGCTCTTAGGGGCCCGTTTCCGGCTTGAGCGGCGTCGCCGTCGCCGTCGGCGTAACCGCGCGGTGCATTATGGGAATGTCCCATAATGCACCGCGCGAGCCCCCACCCAGAGTCACGTAACCTCGGGGGGGGGGGGGGGGAGGGGTCACGTGACCCCCCCCTGATGACGTCATCATCACTGATGACGTCACAGGCATCCGCATCGTCATCGTCATCATCACTGATGACGTCATCAGTGACGTCACTGATGACGTCATCGGCATCGTCACGTGAGGTCACGTGACCCCCCGACATCACGTGACACCCCAAGGTCACGTGACCCCCACAAGGTCACGTGACCCCGCCCCCCCACTACCCTTCCCTCCTCCTCCTCAAGAGCTGCGCTCTAATTCGGTGTTACAGGGAGTTGTAAACGGCTTTCACTTTTTTAATTTTTTTTAATATTTTCAGCGATAGACGCGGATGCGTGCAGACGCTCCGACGCTAGCGTGCCGGGTACCAGCCATGCTGTCATGCTGTGAAACAAAACCACGTTTTTGCGCGGCAGGAGTTACTTTGTGAGCTGAAACAACGGCCGTGGGAAAACTATATATGGTCACTGCCTTTAAGTCACCGTGGTCGCGCGACGTCGAATGTTGCCGTCCCCACGTCACTGCAGATATGGTACTTTCTAAAATGAAACTAAGTACCGCCGCATGTTCATCAACATTCCTGTTCTTGCTTAAATCATACGTTATTAGAAAAATCCGTTTTTAATTCAAAGACTGCTCTGTCAAAGTATTGATTATCTAGATTCCTCTCGGTGGGCCTTCTTTCGAGAAAGACCTCGGTACGTGAAAAATCTGCCGTGAAAGTTGGCGAAGAGAAGTGAGCTAAAGCAAAGAAGGCAATGTCTGCACGCTGAACCCGCACAGCTTGCTTGTTTGTCTCAAGTTCTGTCGTTGCACAAAGCGCTCTAAGAACTTTCTGAGGCTGGCTCGCAATGTCTTGCATCGATGCACTCAGGTTCTTTATTTTCTGTGTGTTAAGCTTGTACCTTGTTCGCCGGCCTTGCAAGCACACGCCACTGGACTGTTTTTTGTCGCATGCTCGAAAGTTACATTTTGTGTACAATTTTGGGGATAAGTTAGGGACGGAGCTGAGGGATATGGTTTTGGTTTCGATCGGACAACCGTTGTCCGCGCTCGCGTGACGAAGCATGCCCAACAGCAAGCCTGCCGAAGTTGGGTTTATGATTATGTGACTGAGGCACCAGCTGGGACGCTTGCAATTCATTGTTTTACGTTTGCTTGCTTTTGATGAAAATCTGGCACGTCGGGAACCAGTAAAACTGTAGCAAGCGGTTTTTCGAAATTGTTTGGCAATGCCTACAGCACTGTACACTTGTGGGATGTCTCAGCAGTAAAAACAGAAGCAGCGAGTTCCGTCACAACACGTCGCATCAGAACACAGCACAACACAAAGTGCCCTTCGTTTGTACAGCACTTAAAATGAATATTTTTATTTTCCTAAGAATATCTGCTCCAAAATCCACTTTTGCTGCTCCGAAACACTGTCTTGGCTGCTCCAAAAGCCGCTTTCCCTGCTCTAAAACACTGTTTTGGTTGCTCCAAAGGCCACATTTGCTGCTCCAACACACTGTTTTGGTTGCTCCGAAACGTGCGCCAAAATGGCTTAGGCCAATCACATCACTGGACGCGGAAACCTCCTCCTTCGACGGGGGCGACCCGCGGAACCAAAAGCGCGCGATATGTGACGTCTTTGGTCGTGGGCTTACTACCGGTCAGAGCCGCTAAAAGCTTCTTTTTAGTCGAAATACAAAATATAAGTGGCGCGAACCGTTTCAATATTTTATAAAAGTAGTTTTTGTTCAGTATTTTAGATCAGAAAAGAAACAAATGCGGTTTATAAAGTACGGAAACAAGAAATGACCCGTCGACATACCCGCCACCAAGCAGTGGAAAAGGCGGCGCATACTAGAAAGGAGTGCTGGGATCAGGCGCCGACACGGAAAGGTCCCGGATGTACGCGGTGGCGCTGCGGTCATAT
Source organism: Ixodes persulcatus (assembly GCA_013358835.2). Lineage (NCBI taxonomy): Eukaryota > Metazoa > Arthropoda > Arachnida > Ixodida > Ixodidae > Ixodes > Ixodes persulcatus. The sequence goes on from JABSTQ010003047.1 coordinate 62,109, forward strand.
GAACTGGAGGATCCGACCGGTTCCGAGCTTTCCGAAGGCCTTCGGCGAGCAGCTTTGTCTTGCGGTTTGGACGGTTCGCGGTATGGCAGTGCGAAGTGTCTCCCATTCTGAACTTATCTTTACCCTGTGTTTGCTGTCGTTTGTGGCCAATGAAGTGTCATGCCGAATTAGTGTTTAATCACGCAGCAAATTCAATGAGAGCTGCTCTGGCTGCCCGCTGTATACAGCCTATCCAGAACATGCTTTAGTGGCGCCCCCTCGCGCCGTCGACCCGGAGTACGGTAGCCGTGAGCGCTCACTGAGCTCACTACCCCTCCTCTAGTTCACGGCCACTCAAGCAACCAAGGATGTCATGAAAGAGGTTATGTTTCGCTTGTTTTTGTAATTTTAATTTGCCTATAACTTTTAAAATAAAGCGAAATTTGAGAAAAGGAAAGTTTCATTAAGTTGCTACGTTCAGTGCGCTCAGGTTCGGTGCAAATTAAAAACCAGTAAAAAAGTCCTTGCAGGGCCCCTTTAACCTAGCGGCATGCCTCGAGCATTATATCACTGCTCTACCTTGTCGCCTCACACGATCCATCAGAGTAAGTTGGATCCACTCGACAACATTTGGAGCACGGCTGAAGGCCTGTTCAAGAGCTGCCAGTGGGTCGATGCAGACAAGCGTCTCTCTGCTTGCCTCATGCCAATCGCTCACCAGCGAGGCACCAGCGCGTCGCCTTTCACGACGTGAAATGCTGGGACAGTTGTGCTTGCACGCTTGCTCGCAGCTAACGTTTCAGTTGCAGCCGAAGGAGATGACTAGCAAAGCTATGCACCACTGCCGGCAATTATCTGCTAGCTTATTGGCGATATTCATTGCATGTTTTCAAACCTATTTTCGCAGCTCCCTGTTTAGACTGCCAGGCGCTGTTAATACTTCATCCGCTTTTGTAAGCTGGTGGACAAACTTGCCCATAACCTCCGAGATACTTGGCACACAAAGCCTTCCTCCGACCTTTCCAAACGCTCGGTTGCCCAGCAGAAGAAGTCTTTAGTGCAGCTTCTCTAGAGCTATGCAAGGCGGTGTTCATTTTGAGGCAGCATCAGGATCTCAAAGGTCAAATAGGTGGCAAGGAGCTGGGGAGCGTGCCCACGTTGAGACACGATTCAAGTGCCACTCGGCTCCTGCGCTGGCTGTGGCGGTGCTTTCTTTCATCCATTCCTTACTCAGAAGTGGCTTCTAGCAATCCGGCCCTGATCATCAGTAGAGAGAGGGAGAGCTTGCCGCACAAACTTCCACTACGGCGAAAGAGCCATAGCCAACAAGCCCTGCCGATGGCAAGACTATGGTAGGATGGGGTCTGAGGAAAAGTTGAGAGAAAAGCAATAAATGACACAACAGAAATCATGGGGAGTGTGCTAAGCGCTCTACTTCGGGGAAATCGTAATACTCATAAAACGAAACCTGGAACGTTTTCCCCGCATCTTCGTACGAATCCACCCCCACGCGGGGCTAAGGCTGCGGTAGATTATGCCGTATCAGCAGTCTCTCAGCTGGCTGGTCATGAGCCTGCTCCTTGCACGTGGCAGACTTGTCTATCAAGGCTTGAATCTCCAACGACATGCCTGGCCAAAACATTAGATTTTGCGCATTGACTTTACACTTGTTGCTGCCTAAGTGGCCTTCGTGTAGTCTCTTACCTTGGCGAAGACCTTTAGGTATTACTACTCTAGCACCCTTGAACAGCATGCCGGCAATCACCGACAGTTCAAAGGGAAGAGCTTTAAGATCTCCTTCTATTGGAAAGTTATTTTGGAGACAATTGATCACCGTTGTGAGACCAGAATCCTTCGTGGTTTCCTCTTTTAATCTCGTGCACGTTGCCTCACTCAGCAAGCTAGAGAGGTCGGACACTCAAAGATATCACAAAAGGGACAATGTACCTTGAAGGCCCAAGAGAACGATGAGACGAAAGAACCCCCTTACCTCCTACCCAGTAACGCAATCTGCAAGAGGATAATGAGCATGGCGTTTCGCCTGTTCAGTCTCATGGATAAAAATTACACGTGAAACCTTGAGTTTTAAATTTAAAGCCTGGTGGTTTTTCAGAATCTCTCATACTCACCAGAATCAGCCAATCAGCGTCAATCCCATAAACTTTCCACCAGCCAATCATACCTCGGCAAACTTCACTCATGAGGGCCCTCACTCACTCTCACTCACCCTCATCTTCACAGGTGAGGTGAGGGTGAGTGAGTTTCTGAACCAGGAAAACTCATGAGTGTGAGGGTGAGTGAGGGCTGTGAGGACCATGAGTGCGTGAGGGATATGAGTGCGTGAGGGCGGTGTGTGCATAAGGGGCATGAGGGGCTATGAGTGCATGAGGAGTGTGAAGGGGCGTGAGGGTCATGAGTGCATGAGGGGCAAGGGAGACAACACAAAGCGCTTACTCTGTCCCTGTCTTGCAGCACATTTTGTCAAAAGAGATCATGTACCAACTGGCTCATCTGTCACTATTGATGCTTGAGGGGTATGAGGGCGGTGAGGAGCCATGAGTGCGTGAGGTTCAGTGAGGGTGAGTGGGGGTGAGGGTGAGAGTGAGTGACGTGCTTAGGTGAGTGAGGGTGAGTGTAGCTGTGAGGATGAGGGTGAGTGAGGGGCTTGGTGAGTGTGACTGTGAGGGTGAGTGAGGGCGACCTAAAATGCCGACCTCTGCAGCCAATAAGCGTTGAGCTTCACGGTTGATTTTTTTAACTTCACTAAATTTGGCGACCCCCCCCCCCCCCCTTGACGAGCCAAAGAATGTTTGACGTTAAAGCTGTGCTTTTCGGTCACAAGCTTTATTGTAATCGACTCACCTTTATTTTTTCATAAAAATGTTTGGATGTGCAGTTTGTCTGAAAACAGTTGGGGGTACACTAGCTCTACACCTTCCCTGGGCTGAAAAGAGCAACCCTCAGATTTCAGGTTACTGCTTCCTTAAAAATGCAATCTGTGTTATGGTAAGGAGGAGCAAGTAAAATTCACGCAAATGAGCGCATTTTTACTATCCTACCAGCAAACGCTGGTAGGATAGTAAAGTGACAGCTTTCGGTTCTGGCCACTAGGTGCCGTTGATTTCGCAGAAGTTGCTAATACCAGAGCGCCTTCATATGCCCCTTTCCTATTGTGGCTTGCACGAGACGTCACATCCATGCAGAAAGCAGGGCTCACTCACTTTCAAGGGCTCCTCACTGTGCTGGTAATCATCACTTAATCTGCATATGGTGGTAGACGTTAGGTAACATCTGCTAGTGCGCATAAGTATGTTGCTGTTCTCTTTTCATCGCAGTCCACGCAGTCGCAGTTGTCAAGAGACTGTTGAATGGGAACAGATAGCTGTCATTGTCACTGGGTACTTGAAAGGTTTGACCACATCTGTCTAGTTGTGGTACACGTAACAAAGTTGCGCCGTGTGGTGTCGGTGACCTACTCCTGTTTAGCATTATACACCGTGACAGATCGCATTTTATTCTCGGAAGTACTAGACGTGGATATCAGTCTACCTGCATATTCAGAATACAATATTTTAATTTGCGACGATCCATTTGTGTCTCGTAGCAAATTGCGATTTGACTGACAGATGCCGCTTGTTTAGCCCGTTAATTATCGCGGGTGAACGAGAGCCGACGAGAGGCAAAGATGACAGTTCAGGGTCGCAATTGCGATTTTGACCGAGAAGAATATTACGAGAAAATTGCGCGGCCACACGGTGCCACGGTGATCCCTGGAGCTTAAAGGGGCACTGACACCCCAAAGGTCATATTTTTTTTATTGTCTAAAACGACGCAAGTTGTAGTCATAGACACGCAAAAAAAACCGCATCGCGAAAAAAAATTTCCCCGCGCGCGCGCGCCTTTTTAGTTTTGGCGTTTAAATCTCCCGCCGCTACCTCCTCGCTTCTTTTGATCGGTGACGTCAAAAATCAGGAAATTTAGAAGCTTTGTAGGTGACATTTCTATAACATTTAATAACGGCAATCGTAAAACATGTTTTTTAACGCAATTGCGAACGCACTACGGCCCCTCTTTTTGAAATACCAAAAATCAGAGTTCGGTGAGATGTCCCCTCCTAGATTTGTGTCCTCTCTCAGAAAACTTGGCGGCGCTCGAGCAGATCGGCGAGTCGCCGAAGAAACCGTTTTTTTCCCTCGCGCCAGATCGCCTCCTCCTCGCATCGGGTCAGCGGAGGTCCGAGAGAAAGTCGAGTTGCAGGAGACCGCAAAATTTGACTGACTGCACTGGCGGGGATCGCGCGGGAACTTCAAATTCGGCATTTGGAAATTGTTTTTTTAATTCACAAATACTGAATTCCCAAGTTTCGAATTTTGAGGGTAATGTCCCGGCACCGTTTTCAATCGTTTCGGATAATAAAAAAAATATGATTTTGACGTGTCAGTGCCCCTTTAACGAGAGACAAAAACATTGCAGGAGAACTTCATTATTTCGCTAAAACGCAGCGAATGGCCGGCCAGCTGCAGTCTGAAATGCTAGCAGAAGGACTTTAGAACAATGATGTTACTAATCAATAACGCCTTAGGCCTACTACCAATATTGGCAATATTTCTGGCGAGTAAAACGTTGATGCGCCTGTCCGACGAGCGTCGTAATTTATTTTGAGATGGAATGGCCCTCAAAAACACGTAATGGAACTAAGGTGCCCGAAGCGCGTCTTCGATTGGTGCGTTTGCCTCTGTCCTCGAATGTGGTCTTTCAATTTCCACCCGCCGACGTTTCACGTCGAGGCCTGTCGGGCCTTGGAGGTGGAGCAGCGCCCACGGTGGATGCGGGCAGATGCTCGTTTCGTTGCGGGACGCCGTTTAGCTCCACGGTCCGTGGAAGCTTTCGCAGCCGGGAGTCGAGACGCCGCAACGACGGCGACGCTCTCATTCACTTGTACTTTTTGCGGGAACTTCTCTGCGGTATCGTGACATCCGATGACATGGCACTCCGATTTTTGCGACGTCGTTTGTTGCCACTTGGGCACCGGCGTCGACGCGTGGGCAGTGCGGGGCGCTCAACGGACCGGTCGGAGATGAGGTTCCAGGCACCGCGGTGGAGTGGTGCTCGGGTTTCTGACCGGGCCGCGCGTTACTTCCCCGCAGGTAAGCAGCCCGAGCAGGACGCGTCGCCGCTGACGGACGAAGAGGAGAAGGTGCGCAAGAAGGAAGAGCGCCTGAAGCGCCGCAGGTTCAAGGACAACGAGGAGGGGGTGAGCATGCGCCATGGAAGGCCGTCGCTGAGAGCCGCGATCTGTTGCAGGTTAAAAACAGCGGGACGAGCCCCCCCCCCCCCAATAAGTTCTCTGCCCACCGTCATTGGTTGTTCCCTCCGCTCGCCTCTTCTCTGGCCTTCGCTAAAGCGGAAAGAGCTAAGGGCTTTGTGGGAGGACCTTGTCCTGCTGTCTTTAACTGTCAACAGACCATAGTTGGTACGTTGCAAGAATGCTCGAAGCAACGGGGAACGAGGACTGGAAAGGACACTTACGCCCTGTTTTGACTTCTTCTCTAGTTCTTGTTCTCTGGCGCTTTTGGCATTCTAAGTCCAGTTGTCCGGGCATTTTTTTTTTTGTTGGTCTTCGCCGAAAAATTGTGGGTCTTACTTCGGACTAGCTCGTTCTTCGTGCGAGTCTTTTGACGAGGGCCGCATGCCGTGTTACGTCTCTCGAACATTTATTCTCGCTTAACCTTCCTCAGCCTTTTTGCATAGACACGCATGTTTCATTCCCGTCACACTTATGTTTCTCGGTATTTCTATGGTAACTGCGGTGAAAAGGCCTCTGATGATGAAATTCATATTTTTGTTTAAGGGCGTGAAATAAGAGGGTTTTTACCATTCTTTTAATTTAATATTCTCAAATGTTTGTTTGTAAATAAAAAAAATCAAACTTTTAATGTTTTTTTACCCTGTCAGATTTCTGCTCTTTTTTTATGCCTCACTGCTCTCTCACTATTAGACACTACAACAAGATGCCCTGCGTTCATTGTAGATGATTTTTATTGGGCATCACCTGCAATTCTTTAATATGCAGCCAAACTAAGTTATTTTCTTTCACACGAGGACAGCGCAGCAGAGGTTGGTTGCACAATTTCTCCACGGGGTGCGGTGCCGTCGGGGCCGAGATGCGCTCCGATTGCAAACCGAAACTTAAAAACTTGTTGAATTTGTGCGGTTTTTCAGAAAGCCGTAAAATGCTGCGCGTGCCTCCTATCGTCTGCGATTTGTTCATTTAGTGTTTTTTGATGATGCTGAGCAATTTTTTAATTGAAACCTGTCTCCGCAGAAGTAAGGTCGCCGCGAACCCGCTCCTTCTCCCCGCACGTCGCGACCGCGGTTGTGCAATGTTTTAGACAAAGCCAACAGGTAAATAAAGCTTTTCTGGAACGCCCTACACAGACGTTAGTAGAGCGTCCCAAACCCCCATTGATAGCACGCCGTGCACGGATGCACGCATGTACGCAAAAAACAAGGAAGTTGCGCAAGAGCTTGTGATTGACAAGGCGCCCGACTTGGCCCGACGCCAAAGTATTTGCCACGCGATCGCCGGCTTTTTCACTTTCCCAGCATCGCTCTTCGTCGCTTCTTTGGTCCGCTCGCTCGCTCGCTCGTTGCGCCTGGTTGGTTTTTCTATTTTCTTGCAGAACTTTCTTTCTTTTCTTCTCTTTTTTTTTACAAACTAGTAGAACATAGTGGTGACGTGTTTTCACGGAACAAACGTTCGTGCTCTATGCAGATCGGTGGTGTTCCTAGCGCGTATGCAAGCAACGGACTTCGCGGTAGTAAAACATTCTTTCGTGAGCATTTTTTCTATAAAACAATAAAACTAAATCGAGTTTTGAGTTTAATGTATCTGTTGCGTAGCAGCGCTAGATACGGAGAGAAAACTGGGCGGCTTTCTCCGCTTTTATTAACTTTTTGTGCTCACCCACCGAGACATGGCCCACCCCACTATTTCTATGAATTTCAGGCGGCAGGGGGGTGGGCGATGACTCGGGATATTACGGTATATATATATATATATATATATATATATATATATATATATATATATATATATATAAACAGGGTGTTTCACGAAAGGTGGACAAATTCTATATTCCATAAACTATGCATCGCACCAATAAAAGGCTTGTGTCGTTTTGGTTCTAGGCCAGGAACCTATTTTGGAAAATTATCAAAGTTTGGGATAATAAAGTTGTTAATTATTTTGGTGTAATTAATTTTTTAATTATTGAGTTTAAGGGCATAGTTTCATTAAGAATCTTGCTGAACATCATCGAAAAACACTAAATCATCAAATTGCAGAACGACAGAAGGCATGCGTGGTATTTTACGGCTTTCTGAAGAACTGCACAACTTCAACGGGTTTTTAGGTTTTGGTTTGCAATCGGAGCACTTCACGGCGCCGACGGCACTGCGCCCCATAGAGAAATAGTGCAACCACCACCCTCTGCTGCGTCGCGCAATGACAGCGCAGCAGAGGTTTGTTGCGCTATGGGCCAGAGGGTAAAGAATCTTCCTAGTTGATTTTTATACCGGATAGTTTTCTCGCGTCTTGCTCGAATCTTCCTTCTCGAAATCCTAAAAGGTGCGGTGTTTCTTTGTGTGCTCGGTGGGGGGTCATGGCAAGCACTGAGCGACCACGTGTCTCTCGTGTTTTTCAGCGTGAGTATGAGTGTCTCCTGTGCGACTGCAAGTTCTTCACAGTGTCGCAGTACAACGTGCACATTCAGACCTACGAGCACCGCAAGCGCAAGGTCGGCAAGATCTCTGGGGGTGAGTGCGTCTGACACGGACTGCGGCTCCCCTAGGGCTCTGCTTTGGCGAGACCCGGAGCAGCTTCAGGGCCCTAAAGGCTGGTCCGGGCGTCGTCGCTGAAATGTGACCGTCTGCGTTGAGACTCCTTACATTCCGCTACGACGCTTTGCATGAATTTGAAACACGTGGTGCCAGTGGGCACGCAGTACTTAAATGCTTCGACTCCTGAACTAGACCGAAGGGTTTTTTGCTAATTTGGACATCAAATCTGCTCACTATCTATGCGGAAGTATTACTTCTGACGTGTCAGCTGTGGCTGTCGAAAGTGAGCTAATTGGAGGACTCGCGTAAATTTCAAGAATAAAATGGCACACGACCGTTTCCGTAAAAAGACGTATTTCATTATTTATAGCCCCCGCTCTCTGAAATTAATTTATCCTTAGCTAGCCGCGAGTGCGGCATCCTTTTCACAACACTGACCCCGCAGAGTTAAAGAGAAAAACGTCCGCCTTCTCGTCACACATTTTGACTGCCTTGGAATGGCGGGGCTCAAAGGCGGACGGATGTTGGTGGTCCCGTCCGGCTGGCGAAGCTTTAACAAACGCGGAGAAGCGGCAAAAACGTCGGCCGCACAGTGGATATTCGGGGGCACCGACAGGACGAGGACGGCGTCTTTCTCGGACGCCCGGCTTCTGGTACGCACTTGCCGCCTTTTACCGTGCTCGGGCTGCGCATGCACGCCAGAAGCTCTCGGGTGCCCGAGCGCGATCGAAAGTGCCCGCACCGAAGGCGAACGACCGAAGAACCTTTGCGCCATTCTCGCCCCGTCGGTGACCTTCGGCACTTACGGTCTGCCGCGCTCAGCTGTTCCTCTCCGTGGCCTACCCCCAGTGCGGTCCGCGATTCTGCCGGGAGAGGTGCCCCTGGTGAATCGCTCCCCTCCTTTGTTCCCTTCCCCGTTTCTTTGCGGTTTCTGTGGACGTCCTCGAAGGAGCCAGGAAGGACAACCCACCACCCCGCAGCCCCCTGACCCCCTCTTGGCCATTCCGCGGTAAGGGGGGGCCGGTGCAGTGAAAGGGGCGGTACGATTTCCAACGCGGGGCGTGACTTTTTACAGTCGCCGACCGATTTTTCAGACTTCGCAGGGACCGGAAAAACGTCAAGAGTAATAGAGCAGTCCGAAAAATCTGCAGATTAACCCCTTAACCATTTTTCATTTTTGGCAATTTTTAACCCTAAACCGCTTCTTTTTTTTTATCTTCTTATCTTATGATTTCAGTTACTCCACGCATAAAGTATTATTATGATTGAACAACAGAGCAAGCAGAGACATTTTATTGAAGTCGATTGTAATTGCTTTGTTCTTTGGACAAGTTCAACTAACTTGTACTAAAAAAAACAACAAAAAAACCAGGAATGGAAAGGAAGGTTGTCTGGGCCCCTAAGGCGTGTGCAGAAGCTTGTTCTTCGACCAGTACCACTCTTGCTCCGGTTTTTGCACAATCCCTCGCAACAGCAGGAGCGACAAGAATACTTGCATCTCCTTCGTTGTTGTTGGTACCCATTTCTTGAGGCGAGAATGCTCGCTGAGTTTGCTGGCGTTGAGTTTTTGTTCAGCGTATCGGTTGGTTTCCCTAACCCAGCGAGACCAAGCCGTTGTCCAGAAAAGCTTCAAAGTACTCAAGCACGTCAGCGGTTGATTGGACCAAAAATGTCTTACCCGGGCTGCCGAGAAAAGGGAACCGAGGGGGTGCTGGTGGAACACTGTTCGTGTCAATTTTCGACCACTGCCGAGCATCGGCAACAGCGCGATCCGGATCGTCGTCGTCCTCCGCTTCGTCCGAGGAGCTGCTGAGTTCGACGTCGTAATCACTGTCTTCCTCACTTGAAGAACATAAGTAGATGTCAGCATCCATGTCGCTATCGAAATCTTCCTCGAACGAAGCATTTCTTTTCCCTTTGGATGGGCCCGGGCCACACGTGTCACCACCACCTGACGCCAGTTTGAAATCTTGTCTTCAAAAGAAGAAAAAGACAAAACACGAACAAAACAGACGCAAAATTGCCGTTCCTGTGCTGCCATCTGTCGGCAGGATCTCAAACTGGGTTATGAATGAGCCTGGGTCGTCTAAAACGGCGAAGGGACGAACGTTGCAGGACCATTTTGGAAGAGCTAGGCTCGTCCAAAATCGTTAAAGGGGCGACGCAACAATTTTTGTTCTTTGCGCAAATACCACTTAGAACGGATCCCTGACGTTAATGACCCATGAAACACGCGTTCGTTTTTCACCCCACGCAATAAAAGTCCCAGAAAAAAATTAAAGAAAAACTGGCATCGTTCACCCCCTCAACTCGCAGCCAGAACAAGCGGCCACGTGATCTGGAGCCGATCATATGCCGCCAATGTTGATCATAGCCACGCGCTGGGGTTGGCAAAGCACAGGACACGCGCTGAGTTCCAGACATTGTTATGGCTCGGCTGTTGTCGTCATTGCAGCGATTGGACACGGGCCACTACCCGAATGCTTTTCGAGCTAGTAATTGTCACGAGCCCAAATCGAGTGCCCACGCAATGCTCGGGTCCAATCTATGAACCGCATTCAAATATCGTCATATGGGTGTACTGCGGTCCCCACGTTACGTCACCAAATTTTTCAAAGGAGAAATTGCATGAAAATGATCGCTTTTGTCCTTGAAATTGCACCGCAACAAAGGAGTTTCTTGGCCAGTGGCGTTGCGTGCGAGTATCCTTGAGTCCCACTAGTACCACTAAGCTCGTGTAAAGTGAAAAACGTTCCAAATGAATATCGTTGCACCGCTCCTTTAAGGGGTTAAAAAACTTGCCTTTATTACGTCTAAGCGGGCTAAAAAAGCCGTAAATAGTGCCTTGCTTCAGGTTATGCCTCCGTTTGCGTTCGGCAACTTTCTGTTAGCTTGAGAATCGCTGCCTTCTTTTATAGCATCATAGTCGAGTACTTTCTGTGCTTCTTAGCGACAAATTGCGGCGCCAGAAGAAGAGATGGGGCAGTGACGTCCAAGCCAGCGTAGTACGAAAACACGATTCACCGAGACGAGATCGAGATGAGAGGTGCAAGTTCATGACTGCGATGGCGACTGAACAAAGCAAATAGGGAACAACAACAACAATGATGATGATAATGACGTGCAGCTGGAGAGAAAAACAAAAATAGAAACGCGTCACCTAGCAGGACTTGGCAGTATTTAAGTAGCGCTGCCAAGCCAAGCCGATCCATGTGCAGCCAACAAACAATCCAAAAAGGCCACTTCTCGGTGGTTTTTCCTGCTGATTGCTTTGGGCCATCCAGTCTTCACGTGCGTACACAGTTTCTAATACGTCGCATTGTTTTCCCCCAATGCCTTCGGCACGCCGGCAAAGGGACAAATTTCGGGCAACTCTTAGCAGCCAGTGCAGCAATCTCATAGTCTGAGGAGCGACAATGGGATGCGCTTGCCGTGCCCCAGATTCTTAACTCTTTCCTTACTGTGCAAATCAGGCGGATTGATAGATGGATTTCAAAACCCTATTTTAACGCATTCAGTGCCCTTAGAAACGTGGCACCGCCTAGGAAGCTATGGAGGAGCTCTACTTTTAAGTTTGGCTTTTCCGCGGAGGGACAATTTTTGGCGCGACTCTAAAGTCGAAGATTGTGAACGATTGCATCGAGCACGCCGTCCTCATCGCGCGTCGAGACTCTTCAAAAGCATCGTCTGACTCGCAATTCTGGTGCAAATGCAATCAGTTTTGTGGACGACAGTGGCAGCAGTGAGTCAGCGGATGACATTCGTTCGTTGGCTTATAGTTTCAATAGTGGCAGCAGGTCAGACCAGTCGGGATCATCCCCACGTGCTCGTCGCTACATTTTTATTTTTGCGTGCCGAGCGCATTTATTGCCTGTCTAAGGTTCCGCGGACACACCGGGCTTCTTTCGCACACAATATGTTTCATCCACAGGATGTCGACCTCATATAGACTATTTTATATCGTTAGCAGCACAAGGAGCATAGTTTTCTTTGAAAAGGCGGCTCGGTCCCGACCTCGGCACAACGCCACTAAGTAGCACGTAACGCGTCGGTCGAGGCTTCGAAGAGTGGTACGTTCATCGTGGGGGCTAACTTATAATGGGAAAGCATCAACTGTCCCATGGAGCGAAGCCGACGGTACCTGTAGCAGCGAAAAACAGCACTTAAATTTTAATTTTCCCATTGGCCGAGTGAGACAGCATCTAAAGTCTTATTGGCTGTTACGCATCATATCAGATGCTTCGTCACAGAAGCTGTTGATGCCGCTCGAGGTCACAGTGGACGCGCGTTCAGAAATAAAACGCAAAGAAAAGCACAGCAACGCAGATGCATTGCCACAGAATACGGTGGGGTTGCTCAAGGTCACAGCAGACGTGTCTTGGTAATAAAACACAAAGAGGAGCGCAGCAACGCAGATGCATCGTCATGTAAGCCGTGGAGCCGGCGGGGTTCACCGCGCCTTCGCAGTGTGGGGTAGCGTGATCTCACCGCCTGAGTGCCGCGTGAAAAAGGAAGACATGGCGCTGCTTGTAGGAATGCTTTCGCATTCCTTCACGTAAGCAGTCTTATGTGTCCTCCTGTAATTATTTTTTCTGCAGAGCGAGAAGTTTTGCACGGAGGCTTTTAGAACTCGCAGTATTTCTTTCTAGAAGAGTAAAATACAGAATGTATATTTTGGAGCGCAGCTCTTAGGCGCCTGTTTCCGGCTTGAGCGGCGTCGCCGTCGGCGTAACCGCGCGGTGCATCATGGGTAAATTTTCCCGAAGAAACCCGAGGTCCTCCTGAAGGAACCCGAGGTCCTTCGGGAGGACCTCGGGAGGACCTCGGGTTCCTTCGGGAGGACCTTGGGTTCCTTCGGGAGGACCTCGAGTTCCTTCGGGAGGACCTCGGGTTCCTTCGGAAGGACCTCGGGAGGTCCTCGGGTTCTTTCGGGAGGACCTCGGGAGGACCTCGGGTACCTTCGGTGACCTCGGGGAGGGGGGGGTCACGTGACCCCCTACCCTCCCCGAGGTATCGGCATCGTCATCGTCACTGATGACGTCATCAGTGACGTCACTGATGACGTCATCGTCATCGGTATCCGCATCGTCATCGGCATCATCGCTGATGACGTCATCAGTGACGTCACTGATGACGTCATCGGCATCCGCATCGTCATCGTCACTGATGTTGTCACTGCCCCCCCCCCCCCCCCCCCCCCCTCCCAAGGTCACTTGACCCCCCCCCCCCAGTACCGTTCCCACCTCCTCCTCAAGAGCTGCGCTCCAATTCGGCGTTACAGGGAGTTGTAAACGGCTTTAATTTTTTTATTTCTTTTTACTCGTGCTTCTTTGTGAGGCACGTTGAACCAAAATAAAAATTTCCGCTTTAGTTATGCTAACTTTGATATTAATTATTTTTTTTTATATTGTGCTATGTAATACATATTTTGTATGACACTTCGATTTTTTAAATGAGAATTCCTTTAGTTACGTTTTGGTATGCTAGGGTACACCTAGTAGCGAAAAATGCGGCTAAACAATTTTTTCACCCAGACCAGCCAACTTTTTTTTCTGTGGTAGGGAAAGAGTTTGGCTGTCGGATACAATGGTGAGCCAGGTGGTTTCAGAGACACCTGTGAGCCTCTCAAAAAACTCTTCAAAATTCTACTGTAATTTAAAAAATTATGTTGGAAGCCCCTTTTTTTGTTTGATATACATCCAACGGAAGGAGTATAAGGTGAGCGTTTTTTTTTTCCAAATGTTTTGGGCTTTCGTTTTTTCTTTAAAGGATTGGAGGGTGGGCAGGGAGTCGGGATCTTACGACGTAGCCTCGGCTCGTGTTCGCGCTCGCGCGGGAATTGGGCTGTGAGGAAGCTGTCGCAAAGTAATTCGAGCTGCGTATGGGGTGCGGAGGTGGCATTCTGGCTGTGTTCTGTTTTCACGTTAATGTTTGGCAGAATGGGTTGAACTTTTGGTGTTTTTGTTTTGAGTAAGGTAATATTTTTTACCCAGTCCGTCTCTATGTGTCGTAAAATTGTATCAAATATTTTTTTATTCTGAAACAATGCATTATTGGACGTTGCTTCGAAAGAAACCTGCACCCCGAAAATCTTTTTAAAGTTTTCGCCGAATCGATCAAACTGTTTTACCCAGAATTGCATTTTATGAGGAACGCAGTGGATGCTACCTCGAGTCTGATCCTTCCAGACGCGCTTTGCCGCGTGAGGAATGGCAATGTCCTCCTTTCCTACTATTTCTTTTATTTCTATTCTCTTCTTTAAGTTTTCGCAGCTGTCAAAGTCTTTTGGAAGCATTTTGGATTTGGAGTCGTTACTCCTACTTCAGTTGTTGTTTTTCTTCTTTCAGCGTAGTGTTGTTTGGCCAGTGGAGGTCATGGTGCCGCTGTTTTGCAGCCGGCAGACTCTCTGACCGACCGTGGCAGGCCTAACGTTTCGAGGCTAAGTCGAGTTACCTTCAGTAAGAATGCAGTTGTGCATTAAAACTGCTTGGAGAGGGTTTTGTGGGGGGGGGGGGGGGGGGTGGAGGTCGTGAGGAGGAAATGAAAGGTGTTTCTGGAGAATAGAAAGAAAGGGACACATGCATTCTTACAGGATGCACAGTTTTCTCCAAGAAGATTTATTACGCAATACATACCTCGTGAGATGCATTTTTAGTTAGAAGCAATTTTGCCCGCTTCCACATGCTGGCTCAACAATTGCTGCGCTTGATTTAGCTGCACCAGCTGCACTTGCATCGCACTGCCGTATTCGATTATGAGTGCAACCATCTCAAAACACGACTGGCAGTACATTGCCCCGTACATTGCCCTGCAGTTTTCGCAGGCTGGTGCGAGTAAATCAAATGGGCCAAGTGGCTCTTACTTGGAGGTCCAATGCCATAGTGTCGTCAGAATAGGAGACACTTGGTAGGCACTGACAGGAAGGAGCTCGGATGAGAAGTATGTCCGTTCCCGCTTGTTCTGGCCACAAGTTGAGGGGACGAATGCCCTTTGTTTTTCTAAAATATTTTCCACGAGTACCTTTGCGTGGGCGAAAAAACTAAAGTGCATTTTGTAGGCTATGAATGTCGGGAAATAACTTGAAGCGGTATTTACCGAAAGTACAGAAAGGGTGGCATTCCGGTGCCGCAGGTGCGGGCTCGTCGTCCGGCGACTACGGCTCCAAGATAGTGCACTGTCGGGTGTGCAACGTGTACACCAACAGCGCCAAGCAGCTGGCGGAGCACCTGGGAGGCATCCGCCACAAGAACCTGTGCTTCAAGTTCAACGTGCCCATCACTTCCCTGGAAGTGACCAGCAAGGACACCCACACCCTGGAGGACACCAAGCGTGAGTCGCTCGCGGGGGCTACAGTTGCCCTATGCTTCGGACCATAGGTCAGCTAGTTGTACGAGTTGCACCTCCCTATGGACGGCCGTTTTCACAAAACAGTCGGTACATATGTCACTCTCCTTTGTACGCAATTGCGGAGCACTGTGAAACGTGGCACGCAGAGTCGCCGCAGCAGCCGACCTTTGCCACCGCATTTCGGACCGTCTTTGGACTGCCTGAAGAGCGCCGTGCCGTTCGTCTTTGACATAGATGTCGATACATCCTACATATCGCGCAGTTAAGGTAACATACTGTCACAGGCTGAGTTCACTTGGATGCGACCGTAGCGAATCGAATCAAGATTTGTCGCCCATGATTGGGTAGAGGAGGAAGGGAAAGGAGGATCGGGGGCGCATGACTGGTCACATCTCGATTCGATGCGCCATAGTCGCATCCATGTAAACGTAGCCATAAACTGGCGCCGGCCGACTCTCTCACGAGTTTTTTTTCTTTGTGCCTTTGTGCTGCTGGCCGTGCCCCTCCGCCAATTTGCCTTTTGAGTGGGCTGCCCTGCGTTGCGTCCATAAACAAGAAGTTGAAACCTGGTTTTGTTTTTCTCTTTCCTTTTCTTTGGGGGTGCTTTTGGCACCGACAAAGGCAAGAAATACGCCATCGTGGAGAGGGACGGTTTTCGTGGGGAGCCGATAGTTCTCGGGGAGAGCTTTTTGGGTCGTCAAGGACGTTAGTGGTTGCGGGGCGAAGTCGGCAGGAATGGCAGCCTGGCAACGCGATAACTTCTGAGTCTGTTTTATTGTCACCGCCGCGGTCTTCCTGCCAGCTCACGACCGCCGAGAGCCCGACGATGCCCCTTCGACACCAAATTTGAGTGAGACCCTCCCGTACACTTCGGACTTTACTTTTGCGGACGTTTTAATTTTACTTGGTCTCTGTCCATAGCTTTGTTTCTTTATTTCATTGTCTGTATTCTGAACCTCAGTATTCCTGTTGCGTGCCACCTGTTCAGTCTTTCTAATTATTGTGTAGGTTGTTTTGCAACCCTGAAGTTGCTGTAGCATGCCGGCTGTTTCCTTTATTGTTTCTTTTGATCTTAATATTGAGTGGAGTTCCGTTTGGAGCCTTGGGGTTTTCTTTTTGTTGTGTATTGTTTGCCTATGCACCAAACCTTGAAATCTATCTTTTCTTTTTTTTTTTCCAAGTAAATATATTGTTTCTTGTTCGAACGATGCGTGTCCGCTTAGGCTCATTGCGTTCTTCCCCGAATTGGACACCTGCGCCAACTGCGTGGACTTACTGGTCTTAACAAAAATAAATGTCGTTCACAGTCGCTGTAGAGGGCTGGCGAGCGAACGGTTACGGGGGAATCGTGCCTCTAACCCCAAGGCAGGGGCGACTGTGACACATACTTCCATTTAATAGAAGTGCTTGTAAGTTGAGGCGTTGTATAAAATGCACCAACAAAAATCTAAAAAAAAACCAACAAAAAAACTACTGGCACATTGAAAAAACACGGTACCATCGAGTTCAAATGAAATGCCAACAGTGATGGAACTTCGAGCCCACTACCGGTGCAGCTTCCGAGCTTGGACTCTGCTTGGCGAGGTTCAAACACATCGGAGTAGGACGTACAACCTCGCAGCGCCCTGCTTCAATGTGTTTGAACCTCGCCAAGCACAACCCAAGCTCTGAAGCTGCGCCGGTAGTGGGCTTGAAGATCCGTGTTCGCATTTCATTTGAAGACGATGGTCATTTCGAAGACGATGGGCATTTCATTTGAAGACGATCCCGAACCAATTTTAACCATGGCGTTTAAGTGGATTCGCATCGATCGGTAACGACACTTCTCGTCGAACGATTATGACACAGTCCTCGTCGCCCGTGGATCGTTCCGGGCCGGAATTCGCACACTTTCGAATTTCGTAGCTCTTTGCGGGTTTGCAATGGAGCGAAAATGGCCGTCGGCGCTGCCGCGCTCACCCTCCCTCGACTTTTTAGGGGCCTTCCTCAAAGCCGAAATTAACGCCGCCGGTTGCTCGGCATCTGCTCCCGGCACGACGCGACGACCTTGCGATAGTTTCGCACAAGCGCTCGATTAGGTTTGCCGGCGCTTATGCAGAGTTCTCAGTTTAGCTCGTAAATCTCGAACCACCCCCTTCTGGCAGATTCGATCCAATGCACCTTTGCTAGCGAATCGGGGTTTGCACGGGCCGTTTTGATGCACCAACTCCGTCTGATGCGCCACCGTCGCCTTTCTTCGCAAGTGGCCAGGGACAGGCATCACCGCCAGTATTTTGGAACGTTACATGACATTCTGTCCTGCTGGCCATAGGCTGTCTAGAATAATTAACTCTTGTAGGATCGAGCGTAAGCGTTCAGCAATGCATCTTGCTTGCAGAAGTGCTTATATTGTTTTTAATTGCACGTAAATAATTAATAAATGAGGACTAAATACCGTATAAACTCGTGTAAGGGCCGCACTATTTTTTCCCGATTTGAGGGCAAAGTTTCAAAGTGCGGCCCATACACGGATTAAAAAAAAAAAAAAATCGGTATCCACATTTTAAAATGAACGTACACATCGCGACACTGTTAGCGCGAACACGACATCGGCGCATTCGTACATGAGTGCGCTCTTCTGCACTGGTCAGAAACGCCTTCACTCCGGAATCCGGATTCAATCGTCAGTTGGATTTAATTAGTTTACATACTGCGCAATACACTTTTTTTTTTTTTTTTTGCCGTACTCGAGAGCATGCGCAGCAACTTTCGGCTTGAATTGCGTATGACTGTTGAAGTGGTATTTGCCCATAGCTCTCAGATTGCGCGAAAAGGCAGACAAATCAGGACACTTTGACACGAATCGAAGAACAAAAGAAAACCTCCCCAGAGCGTACAGTGGCATTCGGAAACCTGAGTGCACGCACGAGCCGAGCCCGCTGAATCCCCATTCCTCACATTTGCCACGAAACCTGACATATCCTTTATCTTTTCTCAATGCCTTGCCGCAACATAAATGCATCCCGACAGTGTGGCCAACCACGATGCCATTATGCCATACGGTGATACGGATGAGTGGAGAGCAAATATCGGAGATGCGGACACGTGCCGCTACGTGCTCGGGCGGTGGCTAGCGCCACCTAGCGATATATATTCATAGAAACGTGGCATTACAGTCGGCGCGCCTCAAAAATAAGGGGGTGCGGTGCATACGCGAATAATTTCTGTAAATTTTTTTTTTGCAATACTTTGTCCTATATACGGGGGTGCGGCTCTACACCGGTGCGGCCTTTACACGCGATTATACGGTAGCTTACTTTTTAAATAGCGATTTAAGAGTCAAAGCGTCAATTGGAAAGTTGTTCAGTGCCTTGAGAAGCACCCGACTGAAACGTTTGCAACATTGTATGCCTTGCTTGAGTTTTTTCTGGCCCATAAAGAGGGTCAGATAAATACCTATTGTGTCACGCAACAATGCAGGAAGTAGGATTTCTAGGCCGTGCTCTCCCTGAAGGGTAACTCTGCTCAATTCTGATTTTGGGATAATGAGTGATTTCGCATTAAAAAGCCCTAGTAAAAGACACTACGTCACTCTCAAAGAACAAAAGTGAATGCCACTCAAAAACTGACACACACACAAAAAAAGAAAAGAAAGTGAGGAGTTTCTTGTTTGGGATTAAACTGGTACCCTTTCATTTTGAATTCAACGCTCAACAAAAAGGAAGCGAAGGGTTGTGAGTGACAGGATTGAACCCATAATTTAGTCTTTGGTTGATTTTAGGAGACACGAGGCATACTTTGCATTATTACCACTACCTTAGACACGATAGTGTGGGCAAAGTTCCAGCAATCGGCCGCTTTTTTTTTTTTTTGTGCAATGGTCAGCTAGACTGACCACTAATTAGGAGACCCAAAGTTTGAATACCGGCTCCACCAAAAAGATTTTGACTTTCAGTGGCTTCATAACGTATTATTTTATTCGATCGGTTCCATTCACAACGATTCCACTCCTGTGCCACCAGAGTCTGTTTCCTGCCCTATCGTTATAAAAATCCGCAGTATTACGCCAAAGTGCGTGGCCGGCCGTGTTAGGCAGCAGCTTGTGCCACTTATCTTAGCCGCACGTAACGGAAGCTACGGCAAAGTGAAGAACACTTATACTTGGCGTCAACTATTTTGGGCTATGTAGTCAAAGCTAGCTTAAGCTTCCACAGTGCTCCAACTCTGTCAAAGCTAGTTGTGCGAGCTCATGCAGATGAGGTGCAAAAGACAAAGCCACATACTCTCGCAGCGGTGCGGGACTGCTGCACGGCGGAGGCTATGTTATCTTTAAAAGCATAGCACCAAATAGTTGGCGCAGAGTATGGGCTGTCAACATGAGCAGATGCTTCTTTCTGAGGCAGACGCGAGCCTTTCTGAGAACATGACTAAGCTGGCAGGCATAAACGAAGAGCCGCAAAAACTTCAAGGGACGGGCCTTTGACAGGTTTTTTGTATTCAAAATAAACAATGCGCAGTAAGTTGCATCAACAGTTGTGGCAACCTTTTCATCTGAGAAAGATCTGTTCAGTAATACCTCACATTGGATTTCTATGAAAGATACACTTTTCATAGTTCAGCCTGTGGAGACCAACATACAAAGGTTATGTTGTCTACAAATAAAAAAAAGAGGTAGGTTTGTAAATTTTAAAATTATTTTAACTAAATTT
The DNA here is from genome assembly GCA_013358835.2 of Ixodes persulcatus. NCBI lineage: Eukaryota > Metazoa > Arthropoda > Arachnida > Ixodida > Ixodidae > Ixodes > Ixodes persulcatus. The sequence continues at coordinate 81,965 of JABSTQ010003047.1, forward strand.
ATATGATAAGGAGATTTCATAAGTGCATGCTCAAAAGTACTTAGAAAATGATATTTAGGTGCTCAAAAGGGCTGCGAATTTCACATTTATGTGCTCCAAAGTGCTCCAAAAGCCATTTTTAGGTGCTCCAGAACGCTTCAAAATTTGTTACCAGGTGCTCCAAACTTTGCTCCAAATCACGATTTGGCAGTAGCATCACTGTGTTCATCCATCTACATATTTTAGATTAAGTTCTACCCTATTTACATGCCACAATTGGCAGCAATGCAAATTTCTTTCCGAAGCTTAGAATAATACCCCGTTTTACCAATAATGTCTACGAAGCCATCTTTTATTTGCGTTCAGGAACTGTGTTTATAATAATCCTGTGGATACCAGAAGACAGGCTTAAGTTATGAAACTTGATCATTAATTTGAGTAAATGAAACAACATGCAGTAATTTATATTACGGGGAAGTGAATTTTTAGGGAAGATTTGTAAATTCAGAAGAGTTCAGTTGGCATTCATTGGTAATTCCCGCAAATAAAATCTAGAACATGAGTTGTGCGAAATACGAAACAAAGATAGCTTGCAACAAGCAATCGCCTGCCAAGCGAAACTGATCGCAGAGGGTGAAACCTGCTATAGAAGTTTAATTATGATGGCTTTTGCACGCCAGCAACATCTGCCTGCGTCAACATTTTCTGCTCTATAACTTGGAATTCTTTCCGCTGCATGTTCGAAGATGTTATGAGGTAGTACAGTGGAATCCACTTATAACGATAAGGAGAAAACCCGACTAGACACTGGTGGTTTCTAGTCTAGAAACTAGAAACTGATCATTATAAGCGGTATATCGTTATAAGTGGCTTGCACTGTATACCGCAGTTCTTAAAATTGAATTTCTAGATTTAGCAAGGTTGGTATGTCGGGTCCCCAGACCTCGATCCCGGCCCGACCCTCGCCCGACGCAGCTTGGAATAAATAGTCCCGAACCCCACCCCAGCCCAAATGGGGTGGTTGTATATTGGCACAAGCCCGGCCCGACGGTCGGTTTCGGGTTTCCGGGCGAGCCTACGCAGATCTCCAATGAACGGTTTGTGCTTGTCATTGATGCATCTAGTGGTTAGATTGGACACTAGTTTCTGTATAGCTCTTGTTTTTATCGGGGGATGGTGATTTATCGTGATCAGACGTGCAGCCGAGAAGATGGTGCTCCAAAGAAGTAGTGCGCTCCGTCACGAACGTGGAGTCTTCATTGCGTGGTGCGCCTCCTTCAAAGCGGATAAAGTCTCGCGATTCGAGCACATCTGGAGTTGACTTTGTTGATGACAAAAGCAAGGGTGAGTCGGTAGATGATGTCGGATCATCAGATTTCGATGGCTATGGTATCAAACTGTATACCGTAAAATCCCGTAAGGACGCCCACCCAAACTGAAGAGATAAATGGTGAAAAACATGGGGTGGGCTATCTTTGGGGATGCCACAGCAAAACTTTCTAAAAAATTAATAATAAGCGCCGAATCACCCGCTACAAACCACGTGACGCGGGAACTGATACCGCAGATCGCGGACACGGCAAATTTGCTTTTCACGACGCGATAAACACGCGGGAATTCGCTACAAACTTCTGTGTCACGGTAAAAAATACCGCAAGTGGCCGACGCAGCAGATTCGCGTTTCACGGTGCGAAGGACTCGCGGAAACCCGCCGAAAACTCGCATCTCACGGGAACGAATATTGCAGATCGCGGTCGCAGCAGATTAAAGTTTCATGGTGCCGTACAGACGCGGGAACTTGCTACAATCTTGCCTGCCTCGAAAACCGATATCGCGCGCGCAGATCGCGGACAAAAGCACGGGAATACGCTACAAACTCGCATGTCACAGAAACAAATACCGCAGATCGCGGACGCAACAGAATCGCATTACTCACGCGTGTTAATTACAGCTAAAAATCGATATGGCGCGCGCAAGTTCTTGGACAAAAACACGGGAATCCGCTACAAACTCGGGAACGGATACTGCAAATCGCGAACGCAGCAGATTCGCATTTCACGATTCAATGTACACGCGGGAACAACTAGCGTGTTACGCGAGCCGATATTGCGCGCAAATCGCAGACAAGAACGCGGGAACCCGCTATGAACTTGTTCTTGGACACACCGGTACAGCCGATCGCGCCGTTGATGCGAGATTCCCGTCGGACATCGCTTGACGTCCAAAGGGAATCTAGGGGTGGGCGATGTTTCGGAATTTTTATGCTGCAGATATTTAGCAAAAAAACAGGGTGGGCGATCTCTCGGGGGAGGGCGCCCTTACGGGATTTTACGGTATGTTTGATGGAAAGAGCGGCGCGTCACACTTACAATGAGCACTGTACATACTGCCAACAAGCACACGCTTGCAAGACGGAAGGAAAGAAAGAAAATATACACGGTCATAGACCTTCATCAAGAAGCAGCAGTTTGTCGACGACCACAAAGGAATGCTTGGGTTTGACAGATCAGACCAGTTGATCGGACTGTACAACATCCTGATGAAGTGTGTTCGTTGGTGGAAGATTCTTTTCTTTCACCGTATTGGCATCTCAGCTGTCAACAGCTTTATTCTTTTTCAAGCACACTGCAAGCAGCACCGAAACATTCCCAAACTCTACAGAAGTGAGCGTTTTGCTCAGCTGGCGTTCCAAACGGAGCTCGCCCAACGGCTTCTTGGACTGAATGTAGAGTACGGCCGACCCCCTCCTGCCTCTGAGCGACTGCATTGGAAGCCCCCCAAAAACGGAGAAGCTGTGCAACTGCAAGATGTGTTATGAGGAGTACAAAGTTGAGCATGAGGCAAATGTCTTCCGCTGTACCTGCGATATTTGCCCTTGCTTTACAGCGTCCACAGACTACTTTACCGCATGGCATGCACGCCATGATGGTTGATTGAGACTATGGGGTAGAACTTGACGAGTTTTTAATCTATAGCACCGCAATTCGCAGCCTGTCCTGCTATTGAAATTTAGCATATTTTTTTAATTTTTCAGCTGTAATCTTTTGCCGAGGTATCTGCATATCTTTCTCGTTTCCGTTGTATTGGCCACAATAATTTTGGTTTTCAGAAATTAAATTGTGTATAATTTATTAGACTCCTATCGAGTTATTTAATTGAGAAGAGCCTTTATTGTGCTATATTTGGATATACTGCGACCATATTTAAAGGTAGATGTTTTTAAAAGAAAAAAAAAATACTGGAACTAAATCCCACATGTTCACATTCTCTATGGGTTCAAGATTTCTTTCTGACGCACGCGTACACCTGCATGTGTTCAAGACTGCTACTCAAGAAAGGGTCATTGCACTCCAAACAATGCAGGCCTAAATTCGACCCTCACAGATTCGGTCTAAAAAAATTGTGTATGTTATTGGTGATGTAGAAGTACCTTAAAGATATTTTTGCTGTAACTGTTTATTTTTTTTGCAACACCTTGAATTTTGTGCAAAACGCCCCAAGCGGTAGACGAAAAATTTTTTTCACAAAGCTTTTACAATGAGATTCCAAAATAAACATCACTTTTAGTATGTCAATATATTCTAAATTACTCAATAAGTTTCATCACACTATTTGCGAGGGTTTTAAAGTCGCTAATGCATTAAAAATCTAAAAAATAAAATTCACACAACAAACAAGCAAAGTGAGAAAAAGGTATTGCATTCTTAAAAGAGAAAAAAAAAATAATTCTTGAATTTGGTCCATTGCCAGTATTGAAAATATTGCAAAAAACTAAATTTTCAAAGTGAAAAGCAAAAGGTGTCTGGTGTAAAACCACATAGTATTTATATATGTAAAGTATGTGTACTTAGACCGAACAGCTTTGTTTTTTGTTTGTTTGTTTTTCAACTGAGCGTTTTGCAATTTGTTAAATGCTGGCAATAGACAAAAAAACGCTTTGCTTTTAACAAATAATGCTTTTTGCCAAATTTTGTTTGTTTTCTTGGTATATATAACCGTGAAGTATGTATTTTTAGATCAAACACCTTTTGGTTTTTGCATTGAAAATTGAATATGTTGCAATATGTTCAATACTTGCAATAGAACAAATTCAAAAATTATTTTTTCGTTTTTAAGAAAATCATATTCTTTTCCAAGTTTGCTCGTTCTGTGAACTTTACACTATCTATAACCGTTGAGTATATATTTTTAAACCGACCACCTTTATGAACTTTATTTTTTTGAAAACTGAGTTTTTTCTCTTATTGTTAATTTATCTTAAAAAAACAACACATTATTGACAAAAGATGAATATCAGTTTTTTAGAACCTTTTTAATGCAACTGCACCCTTAAAAACACTCAGAAATGTGCTACAATACCTATTGGATAATTTAGAAGAATATATCGACATACTAAAAAACGTTTATCTCGTAGTCTTGTCTCAAACCTTTCTGGAAAAATAAAAAAAGTAGTTATAAAATATTTTTGAATTGCTACTTGCGCATCAGCAGTAACGCATACAATTTTTTTAGACTGCATCCACGAGGGTTGAACCTAGGCCTGGATCGTTTGGCGTGGAATGACCCAAAAGTGGTAATGCCTCGTTTCACCTGCAGAAATGGTGTTGTGCAGCTGGGAATTGTGCATCAATTGTTCGCGTAACTTTGCTATAACTTTTTTTTCTTCCGACTCTGGGATTTCTGAGAGAAATGTTTGCCCCGGGCGGTGCCCAACCAGTGTCTCCCTTTTGCAGTGGTGGGCATGAAGCTGCGGTGCAAGTACTGCCAGGTGGAACTCAACTCCATGTACCAGTACGAAGAGGTGCGTGCCCAAATCATTAATCCATCGTTACAATGTTGCTCCAGGAAATATGCCCCTCACAAACATGTGTCATTCCGAAGGGGGCGCGAGACAGGGTAGGGTTGCTTAAAATAACCGACCTGAAGGTCTTAATCTTTTTTTTCCCGTTTGACCGATACAAGGGTTTTTCTCGGGCTTTGAAAACATCCGGACGATGCTTTGTCAGCCACCTCTCTTTTGTCACTGCCTTCGGGCCCCGGACTAAATGAAATGAAAATCCCTACTGAAAGATTGCCCGTTCTGCCTTTCTGGCTAAATGACGGGAAACTGCCATAACCTTGCCTGTTGCGTCGAATTTATGCGATATTTAAAAGGCAACTTCGGTCAAAAACGAAACCAAAATAAATCACCGGCATCGCTTTAGTGGCACGAAATATGATCGTGGCCGAAATATTACGTCAAAGTGAAGCCGCCTACTCCACTAAAACAGATTCTAAAGACGCGACCAGCCGCTCTTTAGCGGGTGGCAAATCGGTTAACTTTTAGTCGGATACGTCTACGCAGCTGGAGGTTGGATGTCATAGCAAACTTGTGTCATCACGTTGCGGCCGTACAACTGATGATCAGCGTTGCTATCCCTATAGCAGACGGTTTTGGTTTTGCCGTGAACGTTCGAAACCAAACTTTGAGCAGTGATATTTATAAAACTATGCGCAATATAGAGAAAAAAATATATTCCTCATAATTCAGGTACACCGCTTTAGAAAAATGCAGTCGTAATTCCAAATGAAAAAATATTAACTGGAGGTTCCCTTTAAAGGGCAACTCCGTTTAATATTTTAAACTCACTTCTCACTTTCTCATTTTTAAGATTTTGGGATAATGAGTGATTTCACATTAAAAAGCCCTAGTAAAAGACATTACGTCATTTCCTTCGCGAAAAATGGAATGTATATTGTTATATCTAATTTTAAACACGAGCGGAAATCGAAACCCAAATTTTGACTCTGTCCGGCAACATTGGCCTCGGGCAGCCAAGAACATGGCCATCACGTGATACGAAATGTCATGTGATCCTCTACGCAGCGACGGGCGGGATTGGGGCGGGTGTGTGCCAAGCGCAAGTGTCGTCTGCACCGCACTCTTCACCACGTTTGGATGTCTATGACATTCGACGATGTCTGCACAGCTGCGGCATAAGTCTGCGCACGTAGTGTCCGTAGTGTGCGCACGTGGTGTCCGTAGTGTGGACGAAACTCCGAGAGAATAATCAAAAGCAGCAAGTTAGAGGCGTTCATGACGCGAGAGATGGCAGCGACGGGGGCACCAAGGCGGGACGGCCGGACGGCCCCCAAGAAGCGCACCGCGCTTGCGCGTTACACCAATCGCGTGGACACTGCCGAGCGCCGAGAGGAAACGTTACCGACGTCACCTGTTACGCTTGCCCGGAGAAGTAAAAATGAGCAAAAAGGGACGACGACGACGTCTAGCTCAATGTTGGCTACGCCCCCGTCGTAGCCTTGACCGCACCGTTGGTTGCGCCTCAATTTGCCCGCTCGGGTCGGCCGATTTCGGCAACTTGGCAAGATGCAAAGTTTTCTGGACCTTTTGAGAAACATTTAGACTGAGCTAGGTCATACTATTTGACGCGCAGTCTTGCTGGGTGATACTAAAGAGGACGGCACTTTTGTTTTTCAAAAACAATAATGAAGCGGAGTTGTTCTTTAAAGGACAACTCCGCTTCATTTTTGATATTTAGAAAACTATGCAGCCCTCTTCAGTATCATATAGGAAGACCCCATGTCAAATATTACGATCTAATTCCGTCTATATATTTAATAAACTGGCCAGCAAACTTTCAAATGAGCCAAGTCGCCGAAATCTGCCAACTCTAGCGTGCGACGTGAGGCGCAATCGTCAGCGCAGTCAATGCGACCGAGTTGGAGCGGCCAACGTTGAGCCACTATGTCAGAGGCATGACTACGTCATTCTCACGTTTTGTTTGTTTTTACTTCTCAGAGCGAAATTGAACGATGACGTCATGAGTTTCTCCTCCCGGTGTTGGCTCAACGGCGTCCACGTGATCACCGTAACGCGGATGCGCTAGTTTGCGGTGCCCTGCGCGCTTATCGGTCTGTTTCTCCGCTCCCCCTCTCCTCTTTCGGCTTCTCCCCTTCCCCCTCTCCCCCGGGCCATCACCGTCCACGCCATGCGAAGCGACCTGCCCGCGTCGCGTATCCTGTCCCTCGCCCCACGATTGTCACAAGACCACGTGGTTCGACGTGACGTGGCCATGACTCTGACGACGCAAGACCAATGTTGCCTGACGCAACCGAAGTTTCGGTTTCTGTATCAGAGGATGTTTAAATTAAGATTACACAAATAATATTCCACATTTCGCGAATCCGAAGACGTAGAGCTGTTTAGTAGTGCTTTGTGAAATGGAATCGCATGTAAGCCTAAATTTTTCGGAATTGAGCGGAGTTGCCCTTTCAAGGGGTTAGGGTAGATTATTCCTGAAATGGAATGCTTGTAGGCTACTTAGTGTATACACTAAGTTTGGCGATTTGTTTAGCTCTAGTAACACAACTAGTAATTTAGGAACGTTGATCCTTTTCGTCCGACGACCAGGCAATGCTGCCCGAGTCACAGCACCACGGTGCCCATAAACCACGTGATCGTTTTTAGTCAAACGCTCTCATTTTATGCGCCCTCAAGCTCGCCTCGCCACGGTACAAACAGACAGTCTCGCGCTACTCGGCTACTCCAACGCTACTCTCGCCCTCTCCCCCCGACATTCCACCCTGCATGCTCGTGCGAGATCGCCTGCAACCATATCGTCTCTGCAGCTAGTCCTCCCAACATCGGTCGATAACAATGACCCTCATCGCTGCTGCGATCAAAGCGAGCTATGCTGTAGCTCAACACGGTAAACAACGAGAAAGCTGAAGCGCCGGACACGGAGGGAGCAAAGTCCGCGAGTGCTTGCGAGAGGACACTGCATGTTGGGCAAATGACATCGCCGACCAAACAAACGTAAGGCCCTCTCGAACGAGGTGTATTTGAGGGTCTCGCGCATAAATCAATTTATCCGCGAAACTATTGCGCCATTTACGAAACAAATACAGTCACCAACCGATTTTCGGACGCCGATTTTTTGGTCATGTCCGATTATTTGTACGTTTTCATAGAACCGTCACTCACCCCATAGAGTTAACGTATAACAGTGACCGAAATTTGCGACGTCATAAAGTTTATTGCTCGATATTTCGGACATAATGTGTGTGATGTACTTGGTTTACAGCCACAAAACAGTCGCCGCAATAGTGCCGCGAGGTTAGTCGCCGCCATTTTGGTTGTTTTGATTTTGCCCTGTAGCCTCGGTACCACGTTCTACGCAATAAACAAGTTGGGTTGAGGCTAAAGTCAGGTTTTCCGGTTCTGCTATAGCCAACATGGCTGCCGCCTGCCCATTCTTGTGGCTCTTCCAGTTCTTGTGGTCCGTGTTTTTGGAGTGCGACCTCGAGAAGAGCGGTTTTCTGCCGTCCTTGTGGTCCTTGAGCACGAAGGTTTTTTGCCCATAGGCTTAGTATTGATTGAGCTTGGTGGACTAAACGTTGTCAAATAGTGGCAAATGGCACCAACTTCAACTTTGCTGTTTGTGCCAATGAAGGCACTGGCAAAGTGCAGCACCGTGATGAAACAGATCAACAAACAAGTGAAAAGTGAACAATATAAAGCGGAAGTTGCACGAGAACTTAAAATTGACATTAAGCAACTGGAAAGTAGCCAAAATGCCCGGAAATTTGATATTTTGACTGAAATCGATTTTTTGGACCTCTTGATTATTCGGACTATTTCGGGGTCCCCACCGACCCTGAAAAATCGGTCGGCGACTGTATAGCAAAAATATAGGAATGCGCAATGGTTCCTAGCGGTATATTTATTTAATACTTTATTAATGCGTTAGCGGTTGCGCCCCATTATGTGCACCGACCTCGGACGTCGTCGGAGGGCACGTTTATAGAGTTCGCGACGTGGCTGCGGGACAGCGCCGCGACCCTAGCGACCACAGATCGTCGTCGGAGTGGGGGACGGCGGGCGTGTTGCCGGGGCGCGTGTCAACCCCCCCCCCCCCCCCCTCCGCCGATTGCGTCTTGCGGCCGGCGCGAGGGTGTGCACTTTAGAAGCTTTAGAAGCTCCTGCCATTGTCTTTGGAGACCCATCAACGCGCGGGCTGCAGTTCCGTTCTTTGACCTGCCACGCCGTTCTTGACGCGCGGTCGTCTTATTGTGTTGCCGGGCCACAAGCGCAAGGTGTCGTCTCCCCTGTACGTGCAACGACGAAATAGCTCTGTCGTTTTCGGCGCATTGCACGCACATCCTTTGTGCACGCACTAAGTGACCCAATCTGCCTGCACCGGGGAGAAGAATTGCTTCGGAGACGTTCACCCCGCGGAAAAGTGCCGAGAGGCAACATTCGCCGTGCTTCCTTATATATAACTGTTGCGTGGAATGCTCGCGCATTTCTTCGAGAAAGGTCTAGCAGCGACAACAATTTCGGCCCCTTTTTTTTTTTTTTTTACGGATCCTAACTTTTTTATTGGGACCCTTTCCAGTTGCCATGCTACTAGTTAAAGTAGAATGTGGTGGGGTTGGTAGCTTTCTGCCGCAGTTTGTTGCATCGTCGCGTACCCTCTTTTCTGTGGCAGCACATGAAGAGCAAGAACCACAAGCTTCGCATGGAGGGCAAGGTCTTGAACCCGGAGAAGAAGATGAAGAAGGCGAGCAAGGTAGGCCCAAAGTCCCTCGAAAAAATTTGCGGTTTATGCCGCTTTCGAGTATTGACGACGATTGTTGCGCAAACGTGCCACGAGCAAGTGCTGCGCCGCCCTTCGCTTAAACAGCCGCTCGTTTCGGTGCCGTGGCTCCGTTTGCTTCCAAGTGCATTGGCGCATTTCACGCTACTTGTAATATGAACACACAAAGGGGCTGTAGGTGGGCCAGGCTGCTTGTCCCGGGCTTACCATAGTACGCGGCCGCGGTAAGCTGGGGGCCAGGCGAGACTTTTAACTGTCAGTTGCTGCGCTCAGCGTAAGAGACTGGAGCCGCGTGCGACGACGATCAATATTATGGTGCGTGTCCATCGTAATGACAATAGACTTCAGCTTCCTCGCTGACATTTTATGTAATTTGAGGAGAAGTCTCAGAAATTGGTGACTGTACATTTGGGGTAGCACCATCTTGTGCTGCGCAGTTTGTATTATCTGACGGTGGACAGTCCAGTTTTCTGAACGCTTAATGCTATCTATTAGCTATTGAGGCTGAAATACAGTGGCATTGAGAGCATTACACCGCACATTTAATCCGCAGTCTGCAGCCAAATGCCTTTATAACGAAAATATCTCGCGGAAATGCCCGTCTAACGAAGTAAATGAAAAGTTCCGCCCCCTTCCATCTCGTTTGATCCGTTAGCGAAACCGCGCTGATGAATTTTTATTTAATGAGTAAAATTCATGGCCGGTGAGGTATAAGCGATTGCTATTGCGTCAGTTTTCTATATACAGTGATCAGCCAAAACATTATGACCAGCTACCTAATACCGCATTGATTGACCTTTGGCACACAAAACAGTCGCGAGGGTCGTCTGCTGCAGAGTCCCATATCCAAGGAAGCTTGATGTGTGCTAGGAAACGGTCGTACCATAGCCCGCATTTTCTCTGGCTGTAAGTTGAGCCTCAGGCAGCCACCTATTTTGGTTTGCCAAGCGGGATAGCCTTCGACATCCCCATTCTGTGATGAGGTGTGGACATGTAACACCCCAGTGTCTCCTAACAGTTTCATCGTCATTCTTCCACTATTGATATGTACTAACGAAGGCAGCTCGCAAACGCCCGATGAGCCTTGTAGTTTCCGAGACACTTGTTCCGATCCCTTTGTGAAAGTCGTCGCTTAACATCAGCAGCCTCTCCCAGTACATGCGCATATAGTCGACAGAATTATCTCTCTGCATCCCCGGCAGCCGTTGGCTAGCGTCCGCATCAGCAGGTTGTCGAAATGCAGAAGCCACTTCAGCTAGGCACAATCGTTCACACAGTGTAGGCATGTTTTGGCTGATCAGTGTATGTCAATTGTTGTGCCCTAAACTTGTAGAAGTAACATGCACTACTAAGTTTTTTTGCTTTTTTTATATAAAGTTGTTTTGTTTTTTGGGATTACCATATAGATTTCATACAGGTTTTGCAGTTTAATTAAAACTTGTTGTTGGCCTAGTTGGCTCATGATGCAGTCTAGTAGTTTTTTGCGTGACACAAGGTACAATCACAAGAGAGTAGACACGGATTGGGAAGGTCCAAGAGCTGAATGTGTTTTTGGTTTGTGTCTTGTTTTTGAGAGCATGGATGCATTTGTATTTTTTTGTCCCAATGACTTTGCCAGTGCCACCCTGACGTTGAGTGAAGAAAAGGGTGAAATGACTTTGAAGTCCGTTCAGGTGTCCAATTGCATATCCTTAAAATCAAGTTGTTAGCTTATGTTTTCGTGACATTAATACTAACTACTGCGTTGAAGTATATATCATTCTTTTTTCGTAGTGGCCCCGCTAGCCCTCCGAAATCGCGCGCAATTTTTAAATTGTTGCAGATTCTTTTTCTTAGATATTCGCCGCGTCGTGGGTCATAGGTGGGTCACGCTGCATCTGCCAGCGTGCAGCCTCGAATATTCGGTCCTTTTGTGCGGTGCGGGGGCGGTATCTTGGAGAGACAATTGCAAGCGACCCCGCAAAGTGTGCCGCGATTGACTGCGGTCGCTGCTGCAGTTTGGAAAAGCACATTGGAAAACATTTGCCTTCAGTCGGCGTTCTGCGCAATGTTTACGAAATAAAGGAACCCCAAGCAAACCCTACAAAACCAGGGGCCTAGCATTTCAAGACGGACTCTGTTCTTCTTCGGGGGTGGCCATAATTCTTCATCAGCAAGGACAAGCAAAGAACTATGTGCATCATCGTGCCTTATGTAAAGGGTACAAATGAGGCACTGGCTTGTGTGCTGGCAAAAGAGGGAAGTCAGGTAGCCCACAAGCCTGTGTCAACACTGAGACGAGTTATGCCACGGCCAAAAGATTGCTCCCCGAAGAAAAGAAACCAGGAGTCGCGTACAGAATTCGCTGCTCTCTTTGCCCCGGCACATACCTCGGTGAAACAAAGGATTTCCTCGGAGAGGCTTCTTCAACGCACAAACTTGACTGTGAACGCAACACCATTGCAGAACATTCCGACATCGAAGACCATCGAATCGACTTCAAGAACACGTGCAACCTCGACGTTGAGAGTAACTGCCACGGATGAGGCATATTTTAACTGGGATCTTACCGTCTAAGCTCATTAACAGACCTGGTTACAACAGACATTTGGATATAACATACCGATTTGTGAAGTTAGTTGGTTTCCCTCTACGTACCATTGACTCAACTTCATATCTGCATACAACATACATACTCCTCTTACAACAGACCAAAGCCTTCGTCAAAATAAAGGTCTGTTATAATGAGTTTAGACTGTATAAGTTTAGTATATGCTAGCCATTTACGGAGGGTGCGGCAGGTTTGAGGTTACGGCGCAAATTTCCGAAAGTTGGGCTAGTGTTAGCAATGTTTGACAGTTTAGTATCTGTCAAATGTTGCCGGATTTGTTTCTTCTCTGCGGAAACGAGTCTGCAAAACAAACAAAGAAAAAAAATATCTTCAGCTTTAAGTCTGTACAATGTTTGGGATGGCTCCCGAGAAACAGAACCTGGGCGGCGGCAGTAGGGAGGTGAGCGAGAATGTCCCCACAGCGCGGCCATGTTGGTATTTTGCAATGGCGGCCACCGGAGGGATGGGCGGCAGGAGGAAGGGAGAGCATCGCCGGACGTGGACGTAGCGGGAACGTCGAGGAGGAGGAGAGCGCTCTCCCCGCAATTGCGCAGGTTTTTCGGAATGGTGGTGGTCTACAGGGGGGAGGTCGGGGGAGGGAGAGAGGTCCTTGCCGCGTGTGAAGAACGACGGGGAGAGGGGTAGCAGTGCTTCCCCTGTAGAGTGGAGTTTTGTGCTTGTACACGAGCGTTTTTTGCCAAGGCACTAACGGCTACCGCCTTAAAATTTATGCCGGGGAAAACAACCTTTCGCATTAATTTTGCTAGCCGCGACCAACTGTCTGGGTAGACTCGCGCGAGCCACCGACGATGCACCATACAAAAACGGACGATATCCGGCGCAGTGTGGTTGCTGGGTGCCCCACGCTATTCCCCTAATTGTTTCATCGAAGCACCCGGGTGGTGCTGCCCTCTTAAATTGAAAGACACCGTCTCGCTCGAATGGGTGCCCATCTTCTAATTCCGAGAGGAGGTGGCACGTTCCCTCGTCGGCACACCCCGCAATGAGTTCAAGACGACGTGCGGGAAAAATGGCACCCTGATCTGGGAAGTCTCGTTCGAGATAACCTTGAAATTCCAGCAATTTTAAGCTTTTTCTTTTTTCCCCGAAGTGATCCAAGTATGCTTTCAGGAAAATGTGGCGTATGAAATATATCGCCGTCGAACCTTAGCAGTGTTCGGGCGTTCTCTGTACCAACATCTCTGTTTTTTAGTCGGAAGATAAATGAAAGCTTCGATATTTCGAAGCAAAACATAGAAGTCTTTGTCAGTATTTATTGGTTTAGCGTCCGGTTCAAAGCGGGCCACCGGTGGGTCGTGCGACGAGGCCCTAGGATAGCTCGGCACGTCTGAAAGTGCTTGGCACAGCACCAACTGCAATGCCGCTTGTGCCATCTCTCGATGGTGAGTGAGTCCAGTTCTAGCGGGTGACTCGTCGGTGTGTCACTCGAGGGAAATGACGGGTGACCCACTCCTCTGTCACGACGCATATGGATCGAGGCTTCGTAAAGAGCAGATGCAACGAACGTCAAGCTCTCGAGTAGCTGACCTGCTCCACTATGCAGTCATCACTGGCTTTGGCAAAGAATTCTTTTCTGAAATTGCTCTTCAAAGTGTTTGAGGGCTGTGGGAACGAGGGCTGCTGCATGGGTGGCCCACCTGTGGGGGCTCCCTGATTGAACCAACATTGTGCCTTCTGAAATGGGGCTTGTCTGGGCACATTCAGCTCGACACCTGCTGTGTACTTGCTACTGGGGTGCATGGTGTTTTGTGGCTTTCTGCCTTGCACTTACGCATTGCGGAAACCCCGAGCCAAACTTGTTGCGCGGCGCTGGTCATTTATGAGCGTTCTTTTTCCCTTTTCTTGCGCAGAAATTTTACAAGAAGTGGTCTAAGGATGACAAGAAAGACGACAATGAGGGTAACTGCACGTTTTCATTTCAGAATGCCGCAAACTTGCACTTTGTCGTAAGGATTGTTGTTTGCTTTTAGACGAAGCTGCAATCTCATCTCAGTTTATTTGTTTTGGATACAAGTCTTCCATGTTTACTGCATAAACTAAGTACAGTCAAACCTGCATATATCCATATTGCATATTTTCCGGTGTTCATTTATAAAAGAAATCTAAATGTTTTTTAAAATTTAGTTTTAAAAAATTAGGGTATTTTGGCGATTCGCTCGGTGCAAACACTAAAAATGGTGATTATCGAAGGAACAAAATTGTCTACGGACAAAAACAAAGTCCTTATTATAAAGTGAGGGTTCAAATTTAATTTAAATTTGTAAATCAGTTCAGGGTGTCTACACAAAATCATCCAGAAAAGAAACTTCCTTTTCATTTAGTAAAATCGAAGGCGTGCTGACGCAGTTGTCGCCTGAGGACTTTATAACAAAGCGGGGGGACACCTTGCAGTACACTGCACGCGGTGCGGGTCTGATCCCCTGTTAGAATTAACAAAATTTATTAAAAGAGCAACTAACAAGACTGAGAAGGAAATAGTTGAAGCGTATCTTATAAAGTTCTCAATGACACCTTTGTCAGCAAATTTTCGATTTTACTAAATGACGAGGAAGTTTCTTTTGTAGACGGTTTTGTGTAGTCACGTTGAACTGATACGCGTGTTTAAATCATTGTCGTCTGTTGTTTGTGTTTATGGGTTGCTTTTATCACATGGGGTTGGCAAGATGGGAAAGAGTGTTCACGCATATGTGCTGGGTGGTTTGCCTGGATTAAATGAGTTGAAAGTTAGTGCCAGTCCGTGTTATATGGGTCTCTTCTTCGTCCGTGTTTGTCTTTTGCACTTTCAAGTCCTCTAGTTTGAAAAGGAAATTGTCAAACAGTCAAAAGAACTGGGTTTGGTATCTGTGTATTAAAGTTTCGGTTGTGACTCTGCCGGGGCAGTTTTTCACGCAGAACCGGCGTGACGTGGCCCCTCACGTCGCTCACAAAAGTCTACTATGCGTTCTCTTCAACCTCGCACCGTTTCAAAAAAGTTGAGATCGCCAAAAGGGCCCTAAAAGAACTTCCAACTCGAAAGTGAAGCGTCGCCTGCTCACAGCGATAAGTAGCACACATGGAGCGATAGGCAGCACGCACGCGACAGTTCGGGTCGCGGTGGTTCGGAGGCGTGAAAGAAACTCGAGTTGCAGGATGACTCAATCTTTGACGTCACTGCACTGGTGTGAATCGTGCGGGAATTTTAAATTTGGCTTTTGGGAATTGTTTTTTTACTTCACAAATACTAAGTTCCCAAGTTTCGAATTTTGAGGGTAATGTCCAGGCATCGCTTTCAATCGTTTCGGATAATAAAAAAAAAAAAAAAAATGATTATGACCTGTCAGTGCCCTTTTAAAATCAACTTGCACTCGGGTTCTTAGTGCAATTGTGGCTCCTCTTATTCTTTGGAACAATGCCAAGCCGTAAGCCTTCATCGTGAGCAAGTGGGCCTATTTCCGCACAAATACAGTACTTGCCGAGCACGTAGCCGATGGCAGCTTGAGCAGCGTAATGCGCCGAAGTAGTCCCACCTTGAACTCTATTTGGGAAACCCTACATAAGACAGGTAGCTGTTTAGCTGTATGAAAGCTAGTAGTTCTTTTGGCGGAACAGGAATGGGCAGCTGCTTCCGAAGGTCTAGGTGTCCCTACGGTTCTTGAAGCGGGGCCTCATTTCGTTGGCCCCATTTTTTCTTTCCCGGCCGGTGGCCCTCAGATGCTGAGAAGGAGAAACCCTCTTCGGACAAGGCGGATGCAGACGCAGACAAGGCGGAGGAAGTGGATCCCAAGAAGGCCAAGGTATTGGGATTGAGTCCACGCCACTGCCGAGGGGGCTTTGGGGACACTTCGTCCCCAAAGCGGACGCCGTTCCTTGCCTCGACGGCGGTGCGAGTCTTGCACCGGGGGTTCGAACCCCCCACGCCTTGTCTGGAGGTTCTCTCTGAGGTGCAAAATGAAAAGCCCGTGAGATGACGCAGAGTGCGAAGGTAAGTTGGGAGGTGCTGCCGAGATGCAGTTGGATGTCGCACTGAAGCATCCTACGAGCTGCTGCGACGTCTCGTTGCCGGAAGACTCTCCGGGGAAGACCAGAGGTCAGTTTCTCGTCCATTCTGCGGGCATTGTGCCGTTGTCTGAGGGGGCTCTGGTAGCTTGGGAAGCTGCGGTTCTCTGCAATGGACCCTACTCCGTTTCATATTATCACGTCCCGCAACGGACGCCACGAGCACGTTCTAAGGTGCGGACATTGCGTGTGTCGCAGCTGCCAGATAAAGCCTTCTCCTTGCCTCGGTTGCCAGCAATGTCACCGGATGACCCTTTGATAAGGAGCTGGTGATAGCCTGTCACGGGACCGGTTGCATCTCTTTGGGAGACACGCTTCTTTTTAAAGTCTTTTTCTGGATGTTTTTTTTAGACGCAACTTGCCTCGACTGCGGCAGGAACAATTCTACAAACGCATGAAAGCGGGAAGATCCCAGGCGCGGTGTTCGAGCCAGCGTCCATTCGAGGTCGGATCAGACGCACCGACCAGAAAGCACATGCGTCGGGATGCCTTACCAACGACAAACTTTTTTTTTTTCTTTAGTTTCCCCACACGGTCGGCAGAGATGCTGTTGGCACGGGCTACCCGGGCAGGCGCCGATAAAACTTAATCTGGTCGATCGTGTCGCGGCGTTTGCCTCGACATGTGTCCTCGCCTAAAGAGCATATTACATCGTGGCCACGAGCCGTGTCGGCCAATGTGGCACTCCACGCGCGCTACTAAGGCTTCCAGCTCCGCGCCTTGCTCCGTCCGACCAGAAGGTCTCTTGACACGCTCCCACCTTTGACTTGGCTCCTTTCGCCCGTGCCGTCCGTTGCGGGGCGTCGTAAAGTGAAACGGAGCGCGGCGAAAATTGATTCATTGATTTCAGAAGTTGTTCAGCGTGAGCGAGAACAATAGGCCGCAATTGATGTTGCCTACGTATCCCTTGGCGGTGAAGCAGTATTGACGATCGACCTGCTTGCAGGATGCGGCGGTCGCCCCCGGATCCCGAATTTTTTCGGCTTGCCCGCATCTCCGAGCAAAAGCTTGCCGAATGAGATGTTGCGCCGAAGGGAGGCACATCCGTTGCTCTTGCGAGCCGGAGAGTCGCCAGTTGCCGAGCGGTCGTCCTCGCAAGGCCACGGAAACTTCGGGATTGTCGGTGGACGGTTGCTGCCTCTAATCCAGGAAATTTGCAGCACGCACCGCGAGAGTTCTCGCAGACTGACCACGATTTGCCCGGGAGCTCGGCATTTCAAGCCCCAGTCTCTGCCACTCGCAGTTTTCGGGTCTTTGGAATGTGTAACGCTCCGAGAGGGCGCCTGTTCGATGCTGATTCATGCCCGATGAATCAGTCACTCGCGCATCCAGACTTGTTATGGCAGACCGCACAATGTAGCTCAGAGTGTGGTGAGTCTCTGAGTTTTCAACTGTATTAAAGTGAACGGCGCTGCCACGTGGTTCAGTTTCTTTTCCGCGACTTTGAAAACTCGTGGGGAGTGGGAGCCCCCGAACTTTTCTGTATGCTTTCGGGTGTTAAGACTCCAAATACTGTAGAACCTCGTTGACATGTTCTCGGTTTATGCATTTTCCTGGCTGTTCACAAAGGCTGGCCTCATTTCGTGCCCACAGGGACATCCGTATTGTTTTTCCAACTGTTACATATTTCGCAGGACGTAACAGCCGGCAAGACTTCATACAAAATGAAACTAGCTGTTTTGCTAGTTTGCGTGAAGTTGGGAGTGCACAATTGTACGCGGCGCACGGCACACGCGCGGTGTGCATTTGTCGTGTGTTTTACCGCTTTACACCGGCGTGCTAGGTGCAGCGGCTCACGCGGGGTTGTATTGGGTTAGCTTAAATGGGCTGCGAAATTTTTCATACTCTTAAGTCGACAATTTTTGGTTAAAGTTGGGGTTACTCCTTAATCTTAATTGCAATTCTGAAAAGAAATGTTTACCAGTATTTAAGTAAGTATGGTAATCCTCCACAGCCATGAAAATCCATATGAAAGGAATCGCCGTGTCATAGCTGCTTCCTGTCTCATCCGTAGATCCCAAAGAGTGTTATTGATCGTTTCCCAGATCTTACTTTTTTATTGCAGTCCCCCGAAAAACGTATCAACGATGGTCTACTCTATTGCATATTGTAAGCTCTCTAGTTTCTGCTAGCCCCTGTCTGCTAACATCGATATTCACGGGCATTATTGCTTTTTATGCGAGTGGAAAGTAGGTAATTTGTTAATGTCTGCGAGCTTAACATGTTACTGTTTCTAAAAGTTGAGACCACAGAAATAGTGTTATGACTGTCATATTTCATTTAAATTAAGAATAATAGATCGTATCATTATTTACTCCTGAGACTAGTAGAATGAAGTCCTATGCTTTTTAGTGTTCGGATGGAGCTTTTTTAATTGTTAGAGTTCTCACTTGCAGTGTCAACTTGTTAAGTAAACAAGGTGCACACTTTGCTGAAGTTTCTGTAAGGTACACACTTTGCTGAAGTTTCTGTTGACTTGCAGCATTGATTGACTCCTTTTTTATCCCGATTCTTTCGCAATGCCCTAGCTGAGCCTTCATTCACGCGAGAGAAGCTGTATACAAGGGCAACTCCCGTCGGAAGCGAAACCAAATTAAATGACCGGTATCGCTTTAATGGCTAGAAATGTGATCGCAGTCGAAATACTACGTCAAGGTGAAGGTGCGTACTTCACTAGAACCGATTTTAAAGATGCGACCAGCTGCTCTTTAGCAAGT
The DNA here is from genome assembly GCA_013358835.2 of Ixodes persulcatus. Taxonomy (NCBI): domain Eukaryota; kingdom Metazoa; phylum Arthropoda; class Arachnida; order Ixodida; family Ixodidae; genus Ixodes; species Ixodes persulcatus. The sequence goes on from JABSTQ010003047.1 coordinate 100,906, forward strand.
GCTGAGCGGTTTAGCTTTTAGTCATGGAACACTGGGCGACGCATACCGTAGCACCCTTGTGACGTCGCGTCCGTACAGCTGCTGATCAGCGTTGCCATCCCTCTCTGGCATATATAGCTTTGGTTTTGCCGTAGACATCCGAAACCAAACTTTGAGCTGCGATATTTATATAACTATGCGCAATATCGAAAAAAAAATTATACCCTGTAATTCAGGGACTGAGCTGAAAGCAGTGGTAATCCCAAATTCCAGAATATTGACTGGAGTTGCCCTTTAAGATAAAAGATGAGCTAGTTGGTGATTCTCTTGGAAGAAAAGCGCCGAATGAACAGAGACCAAGAAGTAGGGAGGGCTTCGTCTCTTTCTACTTCTTGGTCCCTGTTTATTTGGCGCTTTTCTTCTAAGGGAAGCTGGATCATCCAGATGAGGGCGTAGACTTGTATTGATGTAGACAATGTTAGCATGAACACACTTGCATTCTTGTAGTGTTTGAGTCTCGTGGTTGATTGTCGATAATTGTTGACTTGGGTGTGACGCGCAAGTTTGCAGGTACGAGGGGCCAGATTTTTGTCATATCAGAACTTTGAAAGTACAAATCTCCTTCAGCTTGTGTTCAGCAACTCTTCCGATGGATTGTGTGCATTCTTTAGACGGATAGGGAACGGAATTTACCACTTTGTCTCGGTTATGCTTAGAATAAACCCTTAGCATTTACGAAGCATTTAATAGTAGGCACGGTTTCAGCACTTATGCATTGAAATTTTTTTGAAGACATCTCGGTAAAATCTGAGATGCTCTCGATGAAGAGGCCTCTCTCTCTAGAATCACAAAAATAGCCAAAATATTAAAAAAGAAAAATCTTGACAACAAGATTTACTGGGAACTCTGGGGCTTCATTGTGATTTGGAACTATATGGGAGGAAAATGTTTATTCAGCTTTTAATAGTGATCAAAGATGACAGCTGTGATGAGATTTTCTTTCTCCAATTGTGGAGTTACAAGGTAGCGTTTGGTCAGAAGCAGCATTAGTTGTATACTATGATTTGTGGTGTAGAGGCTTTCAACCTCGGATTGTGTCGCGATCCCTCGCGTCCATAGAAAGTTACTGATGGCAAGTTGGGCGAGAGCTTTCAGAGTTAACCTTTGCTAGGGTGTAAAATATTCTTGGGTAGGGCCAGGAATAATTAAATGAGTGCATCTAGCAACATGTCCTGCTGCAATTTTCACTGCGTACGTTCCTGCTGCGTAGGCATTTTTCTTTATCGAATATGCTTCCATCTGCGACTCGGTACAGTGTACAGTTTATTACGCGATTGCATCATTCCACGTCGAGAGTGTACTAAAAGAAACAGTGAACTCCCCCTATTTTTTTTTTTTTTTTTTGTGGTAGTACTTGGATGTGACACAGTAAACTTTCCCCAGAAAGAAAGAAAAGAAGTATGTAGCGCAATAGTTATTTTGTCTTAAGAGCAATTTTGAAACATGCTTTAATTTTCGGGCTACTGTCACAAAATAAAAGTGTTGTAATAGCTTTTAACACGAAACGAGTCTCTGGAAGTAAATATTGGGCTATTTTATTTAGAGGAGAGTTGGATTCGTGATATAGACGTGTCCTATCCAGAAAATTGAAAAACAAAATGAGGGGGGGGAAGAGCTGAGCGTTTTTTTAAGATGCAAGAAATACTCTGGTTTGTGACACATACATTGAATTCCTGGGAGAGTGAGATGCCCCCTCCAGCCCGTGTCATCGCCCTTCGTATTCGGCAGGCCTCAGTCAATGTCCGAGAAGAGGCCTCCGGAGTCAATCCGAGCCCGCGTGACGTCTTGCACAGTCGCTCGGACGAGCACGTGCGGTGGCCCGTCGAAGTGCAGTGCCGGCCGGCACTCCCCGGAACGCGGGGAGTGAACGTCTGTGGGTGGCTCCGTGTTGCAGATGCGACAGAAGTACGAACTGGACATGCTGGACGACCTGCACAACATGCCGTCCGCTCGGAACGAGATGAAGTTCTCGAGGAGAAACAAGGTCAAGAAACGTGCGTGGAGTTCTCTCTCTCTTCCCTTTTGCCCGGTTTTCTTTTGGTTGGGGCAGTTGGCCACGTTCCGTCGAGACTGCGGTCCGTTGCATGTTGAGCGTAGCGGGACAAGCTCCGGCCACGAGGTCCTCTTACCACTTTAGCAGAGTGAACGCAAGAGGAAAGCACCAGTCGTGCAGAGAGCTTTGTGGGAGGGGCTTGTTCCGCTATTCTTAACTCGCGACAGACCATGGAGCCACTAAAGAAGCTACACTCAATGTCGGCACTCTCTGGGCACCGCTCTTTTGGTGCTTAGGGCGGCGTGATTGGCGATCCTTATAATTAGAAAATGTGGCTTGCTGAGCTTCAAATACAATGTCTGGACCCCTGCCGCTAACTTAACATTTTCGAAGGACGAGAAACCGTTTGCTGCAATTTCGGGTAAGGCTTCGGACAACTGGCAACAGTGATTCTCAGCACCAAGATGGCTGAAATGTAGTTACTCTCGAGTGTGGCTCATTTAGTAGCTCTAGTTGAGACTAACCGTAGTTACTGGAGTACAGCACGCATCACGCATCATTTGAGAAGAAGCTGTGTGTGCATCACCTGTGTATTTTGAGAGATCTTTTTCGTAAACATTTTTGTACGTACGGACTACGGATGTAACTCAAATACATGGTGAACGGCGGCAAGGTTTTAGATTGATCTCGCAACTCGATCGAGTGCCTCGGTCGGCAAAGTTTTCTTGGCGGTGGAGCACCAGCCAATGGCCGGCATTCCATGCTGACCGTACAAAGGAGTTCAACTTATACGAAGGTTTTAGATTGATCTCGCAACTCGATCGAGTGCCTCGGTCGGCAAAGTTTTCTTGGCGGTGGAGCACCAGCCAATGGCCGGCATTCCATGCTGACCGTACAAAGGAGTTCAACTTATACGAAGGTTTTAGATTGATCTCGCAACTCGATCGAGTGCCTCGGTCGGCAAAGTTTTCTTGGCGGTGGAGCACCAGCCAATGGCCGGCACTCCATGCTGACCGTACAAAGGAGTTCAACTTATACGAAGGTGCAACTTATACTGGGTGACCCAAGGAGCGGCCAGGCTCTTTAAATCGACCGCAAAATTCTGTTTCTTAACCTATCGCGCTACGACATTGTGCAGCGTTGCCCACATATGGTGCATTTTTTTTTTTTTTTTAAATTTGCAAAGAGCAAATTTACCTGAGGAAAAAGTAAAGAAAGAAAAAGGCTTAGCTCCTATGTAAACACAGCGAAGCCAGCGGTCTTCAAACAATACGGCTCCGCTTCGCACGGGAGACAAGAGATGGCGCAAGCGGTCGCGATGCCAACTGCCACCAACGAACGAGCATACAGCGCCGGGAGCCGGCATCTTTAGGAGACAATCTTTTCGACTCAAAAGCGGCGCGCGTTCCGCAGGCGGCGACAGTCGCAGAAACAAAAACAGGCGCGGTGACAACAAGGAACTGCAAAGCAGACGAGATCAGTACCCTGAAAAAAACAGTCAAAATATCCCGACAAACCATTTTTTTAATCGATTATCTGTTCATTCAATATGTTTTATTAGTAAGGATGATAAAGTAATGCATTGGCAACTGATATCAGAAAAGCTCGTGCCGCTTTTGAGTCGAAAATATTGTTTGCTAAAGACGCCGACTCTCGGCGCTGTATGCTCGTTCGTTGGCGGCAGTTGGCGTCGCGACCGCTTGCGCCATCTCTTGTCTCCCGTGCGAAGCGGCGCCATATTGTTTGAAGACCGGTGGCTTCGCTGCGTTTCCATAGGAGCTAAGCCTTTTTCTTTCTTTACTTTTTCCTCAGGTAAGTTTGCTCTTTGCAAATTTTACAAAAAAATGCACCATCGGTGGGTAACGCTGCACAAAATCGTAGCGCGATAGGTTAAGAAACCGAATTTTGCAGTCGATTTAAAGAGCCTGGCCGCTCCTTGGGTCACCCAGTAGATAGGAAAATATGGCGCAAGTTTCTTCTGATTGAAGGCATGGCCAGTATTTTTATCTCATTAAAGTTGTTCAGAACCCTAGCAGATTCTATTTCAACTGGTAGCGCGACCACTGGAGCGAGTCTATTCGGACGTTGTGGAAATATCTTGGGGCGGGTGACGTTTTGGCTGTTTCATGCCACAAATGTTTAGTCAGACAGACGAGATGGGCGATCGGTGAGGACTGGGCGGTTGTTCGGGGTTTCACGATAGCTGAACACAGATTGTCATTTTACCGAATGAAGAACATACAGATCAGATCATAGACATTTTAGGCAGTGGCAGCCTTCAAGAGCAGAATATACCTCTTTGCCTAGATGTGGCAAAGTTGATTGTAGCTTTGCTACGTTGATGGAGTTTATGATAGTCCCTCTATGGGCAGTTTCTTCATCTTTGGTATGCAGTCTCTACAGTCTAAGCTCGTTACAACCGACCTGGTTACAACAGATATTTGGATATAACACACCGATTTGTGAAGTTCAGTTGGTTTTCCTCTACATACCATTGACTCAACTTCAAATCTGCATACAACATACTCCTCTTACAACTAACCGAAATCTTGGTCAAAATCAAGGTCTGTTATAACGAGCTTAGACTGTAGTTTTGGCGTGGAGTGTGAGCTTGACAGCTGGGCAGCAGAAGGAATTCCGTAGCTTTGCAAACATGAATCGTTACAGCTTGTTCTGTGGTAATGCTTCGTGAACTTTGAGTACCGTAAGGTCCCGTAGGTACGCCCACACAAAATGAAGATATAAATGGTGAAAAATATGGGGGCGGGCAATCTTTGAGAAAGTGACAGAAAAGGTTCATAAAAAAACGAGTGAAACAGCAATGCGGCCACTACAAGCCACGTGGAATGGGAATGGATACCGCAGATCGCGGACACAGCAAATTTGCGTGTCCCTTTACGATAAACATGACAGAACGCGCTGCAATCTCGGGAGTCACGGGAACTGATAGCACTCGCACAGATTGCTGACAAAAACTCCCATGTCACTGGAACGTATGCCACAGATTACGGATGCAGCAAAGTCTTGTTTCATAGTGCAGTGAATATGCGGGAAACTGCTACAAACTCGCGTATCATGCACAACCGTTCTTGCACGCGCAGATCGCAGCCAAAAAAAGTGGTGACTTGCTACTACTTGCCTGTCATGGAAATGGATCCCGATGCAGCAAATTTGCATGTCACTGTACAATAAACACTCAGGAAGCCACTATGAACTCGCTTGTCACAGTTACCGGTGCCGCAGATTGCGCGGTTGATGTGATTCCCGTCGCGTATCACGTGGTGTGGCTGGAATGGGGGGTGGGTTATATTTTGGAATTTTTATGTTGCGGATATTTAGTTAGAAAAATGGGATGGGTGATCTCTTGGGGAATGGCATTCATATGGGATTTTACAGTAGGCTGTTTTGCTCTGACAGTCCATTGTGTTTCAAATCCCCCGCCAGGCGAAAAAAAATGGTTTTATGCAACTTGTTTTGCTTTGGACAAACAATCAGAGTTGAGCATAGTTGTAAACCCGAGACTGGGGATACGGACAAGGGACAAACACAGAACGACACAGACGTGTCGTCCTGTGTTTGTCCCTTGTCTTTATCCCTAGTCTCGGGTTTACAACTATGCTCAATTTACACCAGCTAGCCTGCATCCTCACCATTGCTTCAGTAATAGTTGGTTCTCTTTTTGTGCTGCTGCTTGCACACTAATTAAAGGAGCAAAGGGTTTTGGTGTGATGAGTTTTGAGCTTTGCTATTTTGGTAGAGGTAATGTTACTCCGACCACACATTTTTTGTTGTAAGAGTTACTGAAATATTTTGTTCAAACCGAGAGGACTTAATGCAATCTTTGCTTTAACACATAGTAGCTTAAACAAAACGAATGAGCAATTGAGTTTTTATAGGTGCTTTAAAGCTTAGCAAGTGCTAGCATTGCTCCGGGGTGGGGCGTTTGTGGCAAACTTGACTCACCTGGCCCCGTTTTTCTTCTGTACGGACGACCTGGGGACGGATGCAATCTGCAATCAGCTCCAAAGCTGAAGCCTGTGCCGTACATGTGCGACATTTGCCAGGAGTTTATGAAATCAGCTTTTGAGCTGAATGAGGTGAGTGGCAAATTTCTGCCCTGGTGAAGCTTCTGTTTCTTTCTGGAGTGCCTTTTTTAATTCTCGTTTTTTTTTTTTGCTTTATTGATAGCATCTCAACAGCGACGACCACAAGACAAACATGCGCAATTTTATCTCCGGCAAGAAGCAAGCTGCCGAAAACGCTTGCAATGACAACAGTGTGAGTTTTAATGAAGCCTGGAGAGGTTAAGTTTTTTTTACCATTGCTGAAGTTACCATCTGTTTTTGCTAGGCTTCTGGAAGCACGGATGAGAAGAACTCGAGCAAGAAACGTACGTCTGCCACATAACATACTTTGCAAATTTGTTTTTTGGGGTTCAAAAAGAAAGGAATTCGTGTTGTGTCCATGTTGTAATTAAACCGAACAATCCTCTCACCAGCTGAATACATTTCCCTTTTGCATTCATATATACTAGCATTCTCACAAATTTTACTTGTTCTAACCAACGTGAGGGGAGCCACAAATTATTTTAAGAACCTCATTAAATCGAAAACATAAGTTTTTGGACAATAAATTCGGTAAACCTAGTTTTAATGTAATGGCATCCAGAGAGCTACCGCGATGCCCCATTCCCGCAATGCTCACACACCGAAAATGTGATTTGCACGCGTGTGAATTTAGTCCGTGGAGATGACCTGCACTGCTAGCGCACAAAGGAAACCTTGGAACCCTCGAGAAAATTAATTGAGGTTTTATTCGAACACCACAGTCTGTGCCCCTTCATGTGCGATCCGCGAGAACCGGCCGGGGCTCGTGTCAAAGGCCGTCTCCCCACCAGAGACTCTGAAAGAGTTCCTGTTTTCGATCGAAGCACGCACGATTTCCGCATTTTCTTCGAGGGTGAACTCACTTTTCCTTTCGGGGCTTCGTTTCACCGCGACGCAGAAGTCGCCGATAGTATGGCGTCTTCATTTCTTTCCGACACCTGGCATCCAGCGTACACTTACGTCGTCGTGCGCTGTTGCGCTTGCATGCTCGAAGATCATGAGACGCGCGCTGGAGGTGCGACGACCAGAAACCTCTTAGCGATGCCCTGCCGTTCGTATTCGCCGCGTCCGTCGTTAGGCCTAACGGAAGAGGGCAGGTGACTACCGAATGTAACGGAAACCGAATGGCTGGCAAACACCATCAGTGCCATCTGTCGCATGCGACATGAATGAAAAGCCACGAAACAGCTAGCGCCACCTGGTACAGCCGACCAAAAGCCCGTAGTGCCGAGTTTGTTTTACCGTAAAAAGTTGGTTAGGGTCGCCCAATCTTACTGCTGGCATGCCAGCAACAAACTTGGAGGCATTATAAACAAAAAGTCTGGTTAAAATTACCCCTTTTTACATTAATTTCTTATGGGCATGCTTCGTTAGATCGAGTTGACGGTCAATATTATTATGGTATTTCGTGTTCATAAAAGCATGGAGCGTGGGAATCTGTGGGAAAGTTAGAATTTGTTCGTTAAATCGGTAATTTAGTAAAATCGGGTTTCGTAATATCGAGTTTCAACTGTATAACCGATTGTAAACTTTTAGTGTATTTTTGTTTTTCATTGAATCTTTGTCTGCTGCAGTTCTACCCACATCAGATTCTTCTCTGCCTATCTTTTATTCTTTCCTGCGTCCAACGGGTTTCCACTAATCAATATTTACTTTCAAATTGCATTAGTGCCATAATTGGCCTACAGTCTTTGAATGTCTCGTGACACTGAATTTACGTTCCGAGTATTATGCATTGACATCATCTTCGCCGCTTGTGTTGTTGCCTAGGAGAGGCTCTGCCTAAGGCTACACGTCGCGTGCCTTTATCTTGCGCAAAATTGCACGATGTGCAAAATAAAGGTGCCGAAGACTGCACAGTCTTTCGTGGGTGTAGACTCGTGTCAACGGAGAAAAAAAAGCCCCTCGAGATCTGCTAGCTTGGTACTTGTTGAAATAGCTTAAGCAACACAAACGAGGTATTAATCTTTGTTGGCGCTGATACCAGCTCTCCTGCAGCATCATACACCCTCGTGCCTGATCAGGGCTTCACTCGTTAAGATAGCAGCTTGGGCGAGTTGGGGAGAGTTTATATTAGCAGCAACTGTGCGTAATAATTACGGACAAAAGGAGAAGATACATAGAAAAAGAACCACAGTGCTGACCATCAACCCGCATTTCTTCTACTTCTTTGTATGAAGTAGGACCTAGGCGTAAAGAGAACGGAAAAAAATACCCTGAAAATCTTCTTTCATTACACTGACTACTTTGCCTTGGTTCTACTACATACAAAGAACTACCTTGGTTGTACTTCATACAAAGAAGAAAAAACGCCAATTGATAGTCAGTGTTCTTTCTATGTGTCATGTCCTTTTGTCCGTGTTTATTACACGTGCTGTTGCTACCACTAGGAATTTCACATCTGTATTTCATACCCATGCTGGGTACATTCTATCCAAGTTTGATCTGAATACTTGCAAACTAGTTGATTAGGGTGGACCCTTATTGATGTTAATGGGGCACTAAACCACTTCCTGCAATTGTCTACCGTAAAATATCGGGCAAGCGCCCACTTAAACTTGAGAGATAATTGCGGAAAAATCGGGGATGGGTGCTTGTCCACCCATAAATTTTACATATAAATGTATTGTGCCTATTTTCTCAAATCTTACACTTTTGGGAATGGGCGGTTAATGTAGAATGGGCAGATGCATGGTATTCTACGGTATTTATGATCATAACTCTGGCTATGGGCTCTGAGCATCCTAGAAAACCAAACATTACATTCATTCATGGCCAATTTTTTAAACTAAAATCGGTATCAAATATGGATTACCTCGGAATTATCGCAGACACCAAAGAGGATGCCTTGAGCCCATAGATGGAGGTATGATTATGAATATTAGCACCCCTTTAATGGGTTAAGGTAGCGATAGGACCTTTATTTGTTTGGGATGTGCATGCTCCTGCTTTGAACCTCCAAGGGTAAGCGTTACAGTTTTTCAGTTTGTGCACCCAGCAGTAGCGTAGCCAGGTTTTTTTTTTTTTTTTGGGGGGGGGGTTGGGGGGAACGGTTTGGGACTTTCATGACGGGGGAGGGGCTTTGTCCCCTTTTTGCATGTCGTAATCAATGTACTGTACAATTCATCCCCTGTGCCCAACCCCCCGGTCAACTGAAACAATTCGGTAATCATTCAATATTCGTCTTCTCTAAAAAAAAAAAAAAAAAAAAGCCATGATTTTTGGGGAAGGAGTTTTTGACCCCCCCCCCCCCCCCCGCCTACGCCTTTAGCACACAGTGACCATGCGTTCAGTTGGGCCTGATGCCTCATAATCTTTTGCCTTCTCAGCGGAACTCTACTGCGAAGTCTGCCAGCTGATGCTTGAATCTGAGAAAATGCTGAAAGAGGTGAGGTACATGGGACAATGACTGGCTTTATCTTTGCTTACAGTGTTAGTGACATAAAGTGCTACTGAAATCATATTCATCTGTGGAAGCTGCAGTAGTGTGGACAAGTGTGAAAAAAAACTAGCATCATTTTCTAATCTTTGGTTTCTTACCTTTTTGCTGCAGCATCGGGACAGCAAGAAACACAAGTTTCTTGCAGAGTTGAAGAAGGTAAGCATTGTGGCAGCTGGAGAGTTGGTAACACAGTAAGTTCTGATGGAAATGCTTGTTGGTCTTTCCTACAAAATGTAGCATTTTTATGTGTACATCCTGGAATGAGAGCTTGAGGATGAGTGGTACTTCGGGTGATAATTCAAAATCTCTCTTGTTAACGTAGCAGCTTAGGCGAGTTGGTTGGTCGCTCATATTAACACACACTACAGTGCATAACTGCAAAAGTACACTCACACCGTGCACTCACTCCTTACACACGAAAAAGAAAGAAAAAATCGAACCATGCTGACTCGCAACTCTTTTTTTTGTACTTTGTCTTTTTCTTTTATTATTGCTTTGTCTTCTATTATTACTTTATACTAATAATACTTTGTCTTCTATTATTATTATTATTATTATTCTATTAATAAAAAATTGACCGCATCTCCACGTGGTGAATGATGTTGCTTGGGGCGAAGCTCTGGTGGTGCTTGTCTGCGTAGACGCCGAGCCGCAGCATGCCGAGCCTTTTCATTCATGTCAGTAGGAGAATGTGTGGTTTTCTTTTTCTTTTTTTAAGCAGACAGATGGGATGGCATCTCAGAACCCCCTACTCTTTTTTTTCTTCTTTTTCTTTGAGCCTTTTCATTCATGTCAGTAGAAGAATGTGTGGTTTTCTTCTTTTTCTTTTTTTAAGCAGACAGATGGGATGGCATCTCAGAACCCCCTACTCTTTTTTTTCTTCTTTGAGCCTTTTCATTCATGTCAGTTGGAGAATGTGTGGTTTTCTTCTTTTTCTTTTTTTAAGCAGACAGATGGGATGGCATCTCAGAACCCCCTACTCTTTTTTTTTCTTCTTTTTCTTTGAGCCTTTTCATTCATGTCAGTAGGAGAATGTGTGGTTTTCTTTTTCTTTTTTTAAGCAGACAGATGGGATGGCATCTTAGAACCCCCTACTCTTTTTTTCTTCTTTTTCTTTGAGCCTTTTCATTCATGTCAGTAGAAGAATGTGTGGTTTTCTTCTTTTTCTTTTTTTAAGCAGACAGATGGGATGGCATCTCAGAACCCCCTACTCTTTTTTTTCTTCTTCTTTGAGCCTTTTCATTCATGTCAGTTGGAGAATGTGTGGTTTTCTTCTTTTTCTTTTTTTAAGCAGACAGATGGGATGGCATCTCAGAATTCCCTACTTTTTTTTTTCTTTTTCTTTGAGCCTTTTCATTCATGTCACTAGGAGAATGTGTGGTTTTCTTCTTTTTCTTTTTTTAAGCAGACAGATGGGATGGCATCTCAGAACCCCCTACTCTTTTTTTCTTCTTTTTCTTTGAGCCTTTTCATTCATGTCACTAGGAGAATGTGTGGTTTTCTTCTTTTTCTTTTTTTAAGCAGACAGATGGGGTGGCATCTCAGAACCCCCTACTCTTTTTTTTCTTCTTTTTCTTTGAGCCTTTTCATTCATGTCAGTAGGAGAATGTGTGGTTTTCTTCTTTTTCTTTTTTTAAGCAGACAGATGGGATGGCATCTCAGAACCCCCTACTCTTTTTTTTTCTTCTTTTTCTTTGAGCCTTTTCATTCATGTCAGTAGGAGAATGTGTGGTTTTCTTCTTTTTCTTTTTTTAAGCAGACAGATGGGATGGCATCTCAGAACCCCCTACTCTTTTTTTTCTTCTTTTTCTTTGAGCCTTTTCATTCATGTCAGTAGGAGAATGTTTGGTTTTCTTCTTTTTCTTTTTTTAAGCAGACAGATGGGATGGCATCTCAGAACCCCCTACTCTTTTTTTTCTTCTTTTTCTTTGAGCCTTTTCATTCATGTCAGTAGGAGAATGTGTGGTTTTCTTCTTTTTCTTTTTTTAAGCAGACAGATGGGATGGCATCTCAGAACCCCCTACTCTTTTTTTTCTTCTTTTTCTTTGAGCCTTTTCATTCATGTCAGTAGGAGAATGTGTGGTTTTCTTCTTTTTCTTTTTTTAAGCAGACAGATGGGATGGCATCTCAGAATTCCCTACTCTTTTTTTTCTTCTTTTTCTTTTTTCATAATTTTTTTCATCTTTGTTTTTCAATTTTTTTTTCCCTACACGAGCACGTGAGCACATGCTCACGTGCTCGTGAGCACGTGATTTCACGAGCAGAAGCACGAGCAGAAGCAGGAGCACCCGACGCCGGCCTACGGCGGACGGTGGACGGACATTGCTAGCCCCTAAGGAGCTTCGCCCCTAATAATAATAATTATTATTCTATTATGGCATCTAGGAGATAGGTGCGTGTGTTTCGAGAAATTCGGTAGTTCCAGGCGTAGAAGAAGACTAAGTACAGTACAATCTCGATAAACGGAACGTGAAGGGACCAGGAATATCTGTTCCATTTATTAGGAGTTTCATTTACTGAGAGTATGTAGTGTAGGTACACTAAAAATGTTGAATGCCAGCTTAAATGCATGCTGTTTTCACAAGTGCACAATTTGTAAACACCAGCAAGTGAATGCAGAAGGCAAAATAATGAACAAAAACACCAAATTGCTGCTTTTGTATATTCACATTTGGGGTCCAATGAAGGGACGGTTCTCACTTAGGGCTCTTCTTAGCCAAAACGCCAAGCACTTCTCAAGCTCTTCGTGTTCGGGGAGTCGCAGCCTCATCCTCTTTGGTCCAAATTGCGTACTGCTGAATGCACTCCGCAGCTTTTCCTTGTCCTGAAGAATTCCTGTCAGGCTACTTTTGGGAATGGCATACTTCGTTGCAAGCGCCGTTTTCGTGAAGCAACCGCTATCGAAATCATTAATGACTTCAATCTTTTTTTCTAACGTGAGCGCACGGTGTTGTCGCTTCGTGGCCGCCATCGCAGAAAGTAGGACCAGTAGGACACTAGGCCTAAGATGCGAGCAGGAGCCCTGTTGAGCCAAGCCTACCCAACATAGCCACCTATGCATAAAAATGAGAAAAGAAAACTATAAAAAGAAACATGCGTACATGCTAATTTTGGGCAATAAAGCTAATAAATATTAAGAACATTTATAATACTGTTTTATTACTCAAGAGTTATTTTTCTTTTCTGCGATAGCGAAAAATATGTTGGCGACATAGTTTCGTTTTCAGTTCCGTTTACCCGGAGGCGCGAGAATTTGAGTTCCGATTAACGGGAATATTTTTACATTGCATGAATACAAAACCAAACAACTTCGCGATAGTTGTTTCGTTTAAGCGACCATTCTGTTTAAGCGATTTCCGTTTATCGAGATTCTACTGTATATAAAAATGAGTTGCGAGTCAGTGCGGTTCGTTTGATTTCCTTTCTTTTTTGTGTGTAAGGAGTGAGTGCACGGTGTGAGTGTACTTTTGCAGTAGTGCGCTGTAGTGTGTGTCAATCAAAATCTATGTTGTGGGAGTTCCGCTTTTCAGCATTGTGGTCGTTGCGTTACGGTGCCAATATTTAACGACCATGAGTGTGAAATTTGCAAACATGACGTAACTTTTTATGGGAAGAGGGCTTTATCTTACTTTCCTTTGGCTACATCATTGCATCCAGTTGCTCAGAGATGGAGCTCGGTTTTATCCAATTGACATATATAGTCACAATATAACCTCGCTGGCTGAAAGTCTGTCGTACCATATGAAATATTCTCATTAGGTAGGTTTGTAAATTAGCAAACGAGAAAAGAAAATGATTAATGAAGCTCGAAATTTGTTTTGCAAGTTCAAAGACAGTTTATTAAGAATATGACGCAAATATGCAGTTATTGCTGCGTCGGGTTAGTGACACTGAAAGACCTAAACTCGCCAAAAAGATTGGGTTCCAGCAAGTCCAGTCTTTGACCATGCGAACTTATCAGCTTTCTCGATCAGACACAGCTTTGGTGGCAGCGCTGAAGTCGTGTACTTTGGCATCTTTTACCCTCTGAAAATAAAACCATGTCTGTGTTTCCTCTAAAAAAAATTATAAAAGAAAAACATGTAGCAAAGTTATGGGCAACTGTGGCACATCGAAGAGCGGAAGAGCTGGTGATGCTTGTCGATTTGTAAGTGGCATGAACCGCTAAAGTGCCGTTCACACTCTTGGACCGAGTAAGACCGAGAGAGACCAAACCGGTTTTAAAGCCTTTTGCGACTTCTTAGGACCGGATGCGCTGCAGCGGAGCTGGTCCTAAGAGATTGCAAGAGGCTTGAAAACCGGTCTGGTCTCTCTCGGTCTTACTCGGTTGCAAGAGTATAAACGGGCCTTAATGAACTAACTGCTAAATTAATGGATCACTAGATATAGGAATCGTGAACTCGCCACGTATGCTGTTGTCATTGTTTTCGGGTAAAGCGCCGGATATTTCAACATGCAAGAGTACCAGCATCCCTTGGTTGTGCTGTGTGTGCTCTCGTCTGCTTGCCACTGTTTTAGAGCGCAGCTCTTGGGTGCCTGTTTCGCGGCGTGCGTCCATAACCGTGCTAAATTTAGCAGGAAAATTTATGTTACGTGACCTCAACAATTTAGCGGGGAATTCAATCGGTGTTGAGGTCAAGTGACATCAATTTTTCTGCTAAATCTAGCGGAGAAACTGAATTTGTTCGTAGATGACGTGACACCAAGTCATGTGGCGTCATTTTCCTCGCTAAATTTAGCGGGGAAACGGAATTGGTGTTGAGGTCACATGGCGTCGATTTTTCAGCTAAATTGAGCGGGGAAACTGGGAGGAGGGGAAGGTACACAGGAAGTGGAGAGAATACGGAGGAGGGGGAGGGGCATACGCTCCTCTCCGTACCCTCCCCTCTTGCTCCTCAAGAGCTGTGCCATACCTGCCAACCCTTCCAAATTTTTCGTAAAATGTACGAATTGGGACTAATTTTATGATTTTACAAATCTTGCTTCAAATTTTACGAAAAAATTTAATTTTTTTTTTTACATTTTTTTTTGTAAAATTGTTGCTGGCGGTACCTTGTGCCGCCACAATCACCCTCTTGTGGCAATACCTTGCACCGCCACAAGAGGGTGATAGCTACCGTCCACGGCAGCGTCGTGTTTTTTACTATCCAAAACCCCAAAACGTCCAAAACCAATCCAAAGCCCAGAGCCTTTGTTCGTGTGTTTGGCGGCGCACGTTGGTTCGGTGTGTTCAGACGTGGTTGGGCCTCTCTGTTTCGGCCAGTATTGAGGCGAGAAGTGGGGCGTGTGTGTTTGTTGCACGTGAAATCGTAGCATTCCCCTGGTCGCGGTGACTTCGCGGTGCAATGGCGAACTTCAAACCTCAAAAGAGGCACTTTCTGGTGTTTCTGAAGTCCTACATGTTGGAATTCCCGTGCTTCATGTCATCCAAAATGGGAGAGAAGTTTCGATTCTGTAGCACGTGCACGTGTGATGTAAGTGTTTCGCACGGTGGCAAGGCTGACATTAAGCTGCACATCGCTTCGTGTGACATCCCCCCCCCCCCCCCCCGCGGCCGCGGGAGTTTTACGAATTTGAAAGTCCACAGGTTGGCAGGTATGCATTACAGAAATTTGTTAACGTCCTTCCTTTTTTGTTATTGCTTGGCTATTTTGGGCTTCCGGTGCACTTCACATCTTTGGCATTGGTGCACACTCTTCCTATCTGGCGCCGCTCTTATTGGTCTGTCGTGGATCCAATTTTTTGGTCAACCCATATTTGATGTCTGAAAGCCGAGGAAGCACTCCCAGTTTCAGCATTGGTGCAACGAAGCAAGGTAGAAGCGGCCTCGTAAACAACACACACATTAGGGAGTGTCGGGGTTATAGCTACGTACCAGTCCGGAAGGCACATACTTGTCACTGAAAGAGCGGACGGACCCATGGCCAGTTGGATAGTTTGGGTACACTAAGATTTGGCATCTAAAGCATAGAGTGAGTTATTGGCTGGCGTAGCCAATATGATTAAAAGAATCCATATTTAATGTGTGTTTTTTTTTAATTTTGGAGGATGCTTTTATTCATAGAGTGCTTTCATTCGTTGGTTATTTCGGAGTTAAATTTCTACCTCAAATTCTGATTTTTTTTGGAGCTTTCAGTTCGTAAGTGTACAAAATTTTGAGCTTTTGCTACGTTGAGTGTCATTGGCCTAGGTAGGTACGGAAGTCGGCAAAAATATTGAAACTTTCTTTTATAAACAACACACTGGGAGATCTACGATAATAATTACTTTTTTAAAAATAAGGGCGTACAATTCATTTAATATGCTCCATTGTCCGGAGACTAGGTGCTTTTAGCCGGATGTGCCGATATGCAGTGTGTATCTTCTAGGCGTAACATTTGCTTAAGAAAAAGCTACGTAAGCTACGCTAATCTGGTTTGTGCGGGTGAGTTATACGGCCAGGGGGACATAAGGTAGGGAATAATCATCCCGATAAGTCGGCGAATTGACGAAAATACATTGATTAACTGCATAAACTAGTGAAGATTGACATATGGTTCCAATTAGAAACTTGCTGAGCGTCAGTTAAAACCACCAAATGGCTCAATTTTAGAAACAACGAGCACATGGGAATCATGAAAGGGGGCGTACGTTACCACTGGTGCAGCAAGAGCAAGGCTACTGGCGCGACTATGTTCCTCATCCTTCATCAACCGCGTTTCCTCACCGCCAACCTTCCGCCTGTTGCAGGAGTGGCTACTTTAGCGCACTGCTGCGCTTCCCGCAAGCTCGAGGTCTTTCTAAAAACCTCCAATTTAGAGACTGTTGATGACGCTCAGCGAGTTTCTAATTGGAACCAAATGTTTATTTTCAATAATTACCCAACGAACAAATCTGAGTTGATCATCCAACTGATCGTGTGTCCCCATGGCCGTTTAGCTCACCTGCACAGACCGCATTGTGTAGCTCTCACGACCTTTTTAAGAGGGGACATGGGCCTAAATTTTTAATTTTTTTTAAAAAATTCCTTTTTCAATTTTGAGGTTTTCAGTTTTAGAAACTAATTATACACTCTTACACCAAATTTGATAACCGTACGATAAATAGTTGCATTGATATAAAATATTTTCATCACATTGTGAGGCAGTAACAAAGTGAAGGAGCTCAATGTTTAAATGCATTTTTCTCAGTTCCACTTTTTGCTGCAAATTTCATACGAAGGAATCTTTTGTTCGAAGGTGAAAGTATTCTGGTGCCCCAATCAAGATGTTTCTGAACTAAAATTTTCTGGGGAATCGGGTTATCTACTTTATTTTGTGTTAAGTCGAAGTCCTCAGTGATAAAAACTAAGTTTTCAAAAATTGACATAGGACAAATATGCTTAAACAATCGGAAAGAATAAACACAAATTCGGGACGAAAACAGACGCATACAACTCTTTCAACTCTCAACGACATTTATTTTGTCTCCGTCCCAGAGGCCTTGAGGGAAGGCCGCGAACAGCCCGTTTTTCCCCCTCCTCCTCTTTCAACCCCCCCCCCCCCCCTTTTCCTTCTCTGCTCTCTCCCCTGAACGTGCTCGAAGGCCGTCGTTTGAACGGAGACGAAATAAATGTCGTTGAGAGTTGAAAGAGTTGTATGCGTCTGTTTTCGTCCCGAATTTGTGTTTATTCTTTCCGATTGTTTAAGTATATTTACCAACACGCTCGTTTTTAATGTTAGACAAATATGCATCTCATATTTTGAGGTAATAACTCTTCCTTAAATATTTAAATTTAAGTTATTAAAACTAGATAGCCCGAGGTCCCATATTCCCCACTTTATATTCAAGCAGTTAAAATGATGCTTAATAGCTTCATTTGCATATCATAGATTTCTTAACGAAGAGTGACACATCATCTTATGCAGGTATGTAAATTTGTCCTAGAGAGCTGAAAGTTTGCACAGTATACCTACATCTGAAGCTAAATCTCCCCTGCAAATTTCATTCTGATCACTTGAGTAGTTCGAAAGTTCGACCTCTAGCCAGTGTCCCCCCTTAAAACAAATCTGTACAACCCAGGAAGAAACATCCTGTAGGAATTCTGGTACTCACCAGTGCGGAGTGCGACTTTTTTTTTTGTTAGTTGGGCAAACTTGCGCGTGGCACAGCTTACAGGTAGGGTTCTGTGTTTTCGGATAAATCCGAGAATATCCCAAAAAGTGCTCGCCGGTGAATTTCCCATTGATTTGGATTTATCCTAAAAACACTATGGCCAAATAAAATACACGAAAAAGATGGTGCTTCACAAATAAACTTCATATGAGCACAGGGTCAGTGGCTCTGAGGAAATGCCACTTCAGTTTCCTTTGAAATCTTAGAACTACTGACAAGGGGGGTTTCCCTTTTAACTCGACAAGTTCCTCAGGACTGACGCGTCTTGGTGCCCAAATTTTATTTATTTGGTTTTTTTATTATAAAAATTTGGAACACGGTAAAAATAAACTGAATGTCAGAGAATTGGGAATCTAACAAAAATAAACTCCGATAAACCCCGAATTTTCGGTGAAAAATGAACTCCGAAAACCACTCTTTGAATTTCACGAGAAATGACCTCCGAAAACAGAACATCCTACTTGCAGGCAATAAGGGCTAAAAGGACTATAAAAAACATGTGCGAGATATCCGAGTGGAGTGCGTTCCTTGGCTTAATCAGCAGGGAGCTTTGGCCTTCTGCACATCGCGCACACACATTGAGAAACGGAATCTCGAACCCCTGTCAGTGCGGGCAAGGGAGTGTGCACGGTGATTCAATCTAAATTACCTAGGGCATAGAGAGGCCATTGAACGTCTAGGGAACAGACTTGTTCAAGAGGAAGAGCAAAGACGACTATTGCTGTAGGGAGCTTACCCCCTTTTTGGGACTCAAAGGACATTCTATAGTGGCACAGACAAACAAAAATGGAAATAGAGGAAAAAAAAAAGAAAATTGTGAAAGTTGTCTTAGGATTCCAAGAAAAGAAAACCAAACAATCGGGTTTTTACTGTTGGCAGACCTCAATTTCCGAGTTTTTCGGATGAATTCAACTGCAATATTATCAACGAGTGTTTTTCTAATTCTATTTTATTAGAAAATAGAGGACCCTAGATATAATTCATTCGGTGCTTTGAATTGGGGTGGCAACTAGCATCACCCATTGACTGAAAAGTGAACTGAAACAGTGAAGGTGGAAAATTAATTGGGTAGGTCTATGCAGGGCAACTATATACTGTACCTCCTTAATCTTGGTGACAACCCGGTTTTCTTAGTTTTGTGATCTAGACAATCGGGCCAAATGGGCAATGCTGTGAAAGAGTTGTACTAAGGATTACATCTTGGCTCTTTTAGAAGCACGCGGAGTTATTTTGGGCATCGTTCCATCCAGTAAATTGCGAGTGATCTCTGAGAAACATGCAATTGCTCCACAGAATGTAGGTTTGACATTTCAATGATTCGTTATACATATGGGCTTCTGCATGTTGCATCATGCTATGTGCATTCATAAATGCTAACTTGTTCCAATGCTTTTCTGTCTTACATCGAAAGATAGCTTATGAACCTTTCTCGAGTAAGGAGCGCCATCTGGGTGGTTGTTTGCAGACTACAAAGGGCAGCACGTTTCTCGACTTGTTGGAACACATTGGCACCCTGTTGTAGTTTCCATTGCTTTTCATGCTACATGCAGTTGTATGTTGCACGCTAAATAAAAATTAATTTTTATTAAACATTATTTTTAATAGTTTTTTATTTTATTTATTTATTACTATTTATAGTATTAATTTTGCATTATTTTTATTAAGCATTTATTAGGCAATATTAGGCAAAATAATAAAAATTTATTGTACATAGATGCGTAATAAAAGATGAAAAAAAGACGAAATATGCCCAAAGGTAGGGGTCGTGTGGGACGATGCCAGCCAAAAATGTCGACAGCGGGAACCCGGGGTCGGGGGAGAGTGTACACATGCGCGGAGGCTTACTGGGAAAAGGTTAATTAGCCTCAGTAGTTTTCACCGTGTGTTTACTTTAGGTGGGCATTTTCCTGCAAGTTTACGGTGCACTGACCTTCTTTCACATATGAGTAACGAGTCGTGCCATCTTTAGGGCACAATATGTTTTTGCAACATTTGATTTGCATCGGCCTTTAATCTTGTTTCCTAGGGTTCACGGGCAGAGAGCCGAACAGAGAATGTGCAGGCTGCTGCCCCAAAAGGTGAGTTACGAACGGGACATTTTTATTCTTTTAGTTCATCAAGAACCTTTGGCGTCTTGTCAAATGTGGGAGCATGTTTTTTTGTTTGTTTTTTTGCAGTGAAACCCTACTGCGATGTGTGCCAGATTGAACTGGAGTCTGAGGGCATGATGTCGGAAGTAAGTCTCCCGGTCGGCTCAACCGTCTTAGAACGACCTTACCCTAAAGATGAGGGTGAGGGATTGGTAACAATGACTCAACGGGCGACAGAAAGGAGGGTGGTTAGCATTAGAAAAAAAGGAATACAATGGGGGCAGGGTGCGATACAAAAACAAGGTGCGCATTTAGGGCAACCGCGAGGAGCCCGGGTCTCTGTTGCATCTCACCTGCCCTCAGTTCCTCACTTCGGTGTCCGCCATAGATGAGAAATTGAGGACAAGTTACTCGGCTCTAAAGGTCTATTCACACGATGCATCTTGTTGGCGAATCTTGTGTCGCGAAACTAGGTTTCGGGAAACAGATTCCCCGTCTGAACGCGACCGAAAAAGTGGCGCGCCTCCGAAAAAAGTGGCGCGTCTTTCTCGCTTCTGGAGCAATTTTTCGCTGAAACCTCACCGAGGCCTGTCAATCACCCGAAGAAGAAACGCGGACGCTGCCAATGGCCGCTCGACTTCGCCGTCTGACCTTCGAGGAGGAGCGAGCTTTTGGAGGAGTCTAATTTTCGGCCGATTCCGTATCCGAGCCAAAGCCGAAAGAAAATAAACAAACATGGCGAGCGACAAGCGGAGAAGCGGTGCGTACGGGCGACGAGTCTTGGTCCTACTCGGTTGCAGGTGTGTGAACGGCGCCTACAGTACGGGTTGGTGGCGCGGTACAGATTCATCAATAGTCGCGACGAGTGCAAGCACCGGATATAAACCTGATGACTGGGAATAACTTTCTTTATTAGCGGTGCAAAAATGTCTGAAATGCTTCGAGATCATCCGCCTGTTCTTCGACGTTTGCTGTCTTTCCCGGGTTCCGCAGGACTAGTAAACCCAAGTCTGACGAAGTTCATTAATAAAACAGACTGTCTCTTCACACTGTGCATACTTCATATCATTTTGATGCGAAACGCTCGGTATTCCCGGTGCAGATGACAAGGTTTGGTGAAATTCTCGTGAGTCAATACGTGACAGTTTTCGCGCGTCAAACTCCACGTGTGAACAGGCCGATTTCGGGAAATCTTGGTTTCGCTAAACTGTGGCGCGTTGAAAAGATGCATCGTGTGAATAAGCCTTAACGCTCGTCTGCTGAGAAATTTTGGGGGGGCGGTATATCCGCCCGCCTGGAATTTCTAATGTGGATGGAAATGGGCAGGTTCTGCAGCGCAAGCTTTCGCCCTACATGCTCTAAGCTGTCGTGCGTTAATGGGTTTTCACCAAAAGAAAGTGCATCTGCCGGATTGTAATTTGCTCTTGTTCATTAAACCACGAAGTATTGCGGCGAAATATTGCAAATGCATTTTATAAACCGCATTTAAAAAGGGTGTTTCACGGACTTTTTTTTGGACAACGCAAGTTTTCTATTGGTTACCTACAGTGGAGTGATGCGGTTGCTGCGCCGTTTGTGCCAAATCACGCCAAAGTACTTACATTCTGCTACATTTTACCAAAAAGGGAGGAATTTGCACCAACATTGCGCCAAAACTTACTTTAATAATACTGAAACTATAATAGCTCGAGCCTCACTACCTCGCCAGATCCTTACAATACGCTCGTGCAAGCTTTCGGAACTTTTGACTATCGCCTTAAATAATGTACTATATGATCGCATTTCATATCAAAGACCGACAGTACTCTGAACCTCTGAAGTTTCGCAATCATTCTCATGTTCGTGGTCTGTTCTGGCGGATTAGTTAGTTTCGTTGAGTCTCGCCACGCACTGGTGTACTGCAGAGAAACGACTACCGCGGAGTAGGCATCCCAATTTTGCGAGTCTCTCTTCACCGCGCGAACCCGCGTGCTAAGGGGAAAGCACTCTTTCAGAGCGAGACGCGACAGTTTTTGAATACAACTTCGGCTC
Source organism: Ixodes persulcatus (assembly GCA_013358835.2). Lineage (NCBI taxonomy): Eukaryota > Metazoa > Arthropoda > Arachnida > Ixodida > Ixodidae > Ixodes > Ixodes persulcatus. Next base: position 122,740 of record JABSTQ010003047.1, read on the forward strand.
GTAGATATCATAGGCTGCGATAGCCTGGCGGTACCTTTTTCCGATTTGATATTTAGCGAAGATACTTCGGTATTGCGAGAATATTTATATGCACTCTTCTGTAGGTTTATTTTTTATGCCAACTCTTTTGTTTAGCTGTCACTTTTATATAGGTGTGAGTGAATTATAACTACATTGGCAGGAGCAGTGGATGGAAGCTGGGGAAGAACCTTAACGATTTTGGTGGGATTGTTTTTAAGAAGGCATACCGTATTTACTCGCAGTACGTAAAATATTTGACTTTGATGACTTTTCATTCCAGTAGTCATGAGTGGGGCCACTGATCTGTGGACGGGGCTTAGAACAGGCTGTGACCTCCACCTAAATTGCGTCTAATAATGGCGTAAATATTGCGCAAAACAAATTTTCTTTTCGTGGAAAAATTATTTTAAAAGAATATGTATCCCATCTATGCCCCTTTAAAAAACATTTTCTTTGCAGTGCCCTTTTAAGGGACGTCATCCGTGACGTGTCTCTATCGTTAGTCCGTCGCTTACTTTGTGGTTATTTATTTGCAGCATGTCAAAAGCAAGAAGCACAAGTTTCTGGTGGAACTTAAGGCAAGTGAACTTTGACTGCAGGGTGTTGGAGGTGCCGGGTGAATTCCCTCAGGAGACATAGTGAACGGAACAGTGCACAAAAAGACAAGGACAGAGAGAAGGAACATGCACAACACACAAGTGCCGTTCCTTCTCTCTGTCCTTGTCTCTTTTGTGAGCTGTTCTGTCATCATACCAACTCGCCCAACTTACAATTCTCTCTCAGGAGAGAGACTTTTTTTCCTCTTTAGTAGATGATAGATACAGTCCTTAGCTCTACTTATGCTTCCTGGCATTTTGCATAGAAAGACCACTTGTGCCACGATTTTCTGTCTTTGGGCATCTTTGGAAGTCAGTATCCTTCCCTATTTATGGCAAGAACTTTCATCAGCTCTTGGGATTTTTGAATTGGGTATTCACAGATCCTGCCAGGATCAGGGCAGGGTCAGATATCCACCGTCAAGTGTGACCAACTGCATTAGTACTTCTTGCTTTCCACTACAACCCGTTGTCTAGACCTCGGTTGTCGTAGTAATTATCTCTTTGTACGCAGTCGTAGAGGTGTTGCCGTAACATCGCTAGTACCGCCGCTCCGGTCTTGTAGACCCTCTTTTCGTTTGCAAACACAAGCTGTCTCTTGGCTCCCAAGAGAGTTCTGGTTGCTCCGTTTCGGCAGGCTTTCCGAACCCATTGATGTCAAAATTCCTGGGACGATGAAGTGCACGGAAATCACGAACTTGGAGATTTAGCGAGGTTCTTGCGTTGTGCTTTATTAAACATATACGAGGGAATTGGTCGTCTTACGGGAGATTAAGAAATCTCCAAGAAATCTCTCTCTAACCGGTGCTTTTCCTAACAACCTGGAGAACTGATAAAAAAATACTTTACGAAAGTTAGAAGAAGCCGTACTATGGTGGGGGAATTGTTTGTCATCGCATTTGACCGGAAGCTCGTGGGGATGTAAATGGGGCATCCCCCCTCCGTACTCTTCAGATAGCCCAATAAGCGAGAGTGACGGGGGCTTCCGCAGAAACGGGCTTCCGTATTGGAGATTGAGAGCATGGAGAGTGACTGGAACGCCGATGCTCGCAGCCTTCCGGAGGCCGGAGTGAGCAGCCTGGTTCGGGCCCGGCTCCGGCGGCACCCGGAGCAAGGCACTCCAGGTGGGAGCCCGCGCAGCAGGGAGCGGCTCCGTTCCAGCCGCAGCAGCGGGTCAAGCGGATGCCGGAGGAGGACTGGGACGGCGACCCGCGGCCGCACAAGAGGAGGCAGCAGCGGCCAGAGGGGCGAGAGGAGCTCCCCCTGCTGGCCGCCCTGGCCCTGGAGCGCAAGGAGCTGCAGGCGGAGCTAGCCAAGCGCAAGCGGGAGATTGAAGAGCAGAGGGCGCTTGTGGAGGAGCTGCGCAGGCGCCACGAGGAAGAGGAAGAGAAGATGGTGCTCAAGCGCATGATCGACGAGTGCCGCCAACTGCTGGAGGAGAGGCAGCGGAGGGAGGCGCGCCAGGAGGCGGCCAGGGGCCACGCGCGGCGGGAGAGCAGCGACCGCGGAACTGGCTCCTGGAACCACAGCCCTCCACAGGACGTGGAGGAAGGTTACGACGGCGGTCGGTCCGGGCCGCGCGGGGCCGCGGGGGGGGAGTTCGGAGGCTTTGAGACAGATGCCCGGCATCAGGGGAGGGCGCGGAAGGCGCTGTTGCCGAGGCCGGACGACTGGGAGGGTGGCCGGGGTTCTCCCGTCGATCGAGTCGGGTCGCGGGGTCGGAGCGGAGACCGGGGAGGCTGGGGAGGCAGTCGATCCGGCGCGGGCGACGTTTCGTTTCTCGAGGGGCCGCCGCAGGTTCCATTTGGCGACAAAGCCGGCGGTTTTCGCGACGCTTACGACGACCGTACCGCCATCGAAAACAATTACTTCGGCGGCGGCAGTAGGGCTTGGAACGAGCGAGAGCCCGTTCGCGAGACCTACTTTGGGAATAGCGACGAAGGTGCGTCTTCTCGGGGCGGTTACTCGGAAGAAGATGAGCGGTTCCGAGTCGGCGGGAAAAGGGGGGGTGGCTATTCCCCCCCGCGGCACGGAGGTCCCGACCGCGGGTTCCAGGAGGTCTCCGGCGGGGCACGGATGTCCATCTCGACGGTCCCTCTCAGGTTCGGCTCCTGTCGGCCGTCGAGCCGTTCGGAGCAGCTTCTCGAAGCGCCCCCGGAGAATCATCCCGAGCGGCGGATCCTCGAGAAAAATCCCGTATTCGGGACCGAAAGTCGGTTTTCTGACGCGGTGCAACCAGTTGGTCCCGTTCATTATCTCGAACCGCCAGCTTCCGCCAGCGACGGTTTGTTCCGACACGGAGAAGAACGGTCGACAGATGCGTCGCGTTACTCTTCCTGGAGCAACGAGAACTCCATTCCTCTTCTGGACACTCCCGTCGCGTTTCCCGAGAAGGCGCGGTCGAGAGATTTCGACTCCGTGGGCCGGAATGCCCCTGCGGACTGGCAGGGAGAACGGGCCGCCCCCGCGTGGGGACGCGGTGAATCGACGGGATATCCCGAGAGGCCGTACGGAACGGATCTGCACGACCGGGGCAGGGGCCCCGCTCCGGGAGGGCCGAGGTCTCCCTGGCGAGATGGGGGCTCCCCTGTGCCGGAGACGCGGAGTCTCTGGGGCGTGAACCCACCGCGCATTCCCGGCTTGGACTTCGTTTAGCTTTCGACGGAGAGTGTCTGGATCGGAACGGCGGGCTGACACTTTCGTGTCTGTAGACGTTGCGAAGTAACTCCGTTTTATCAAGGGGCTGTTGCGTCAGGGTTAGCTTCTCTTGTGTGTCATTGTTTTGTCCCCCTTGTAAATAAAGGGTACTATGTGCACGGGGGCATTAAGGGGAGGGGGGGGGTTTAAAAGGGAAACTAATAGAGTGGTAACGGGAGAAAACAGCGAAAAAAAGATGCAAGGATAAGTAGACGAAAGACACAAACACGGCTCTTGCTCCCGAATTCATTTTCTTCCTCTTCTGCAACACACAAAAGCAATGAAGTGGGAAATAAAGAAAGAAAGACTCATTCATACCAGGACACTTAGACATTACAAAAAAATAAACAAAGGGTTACAGAATATCACAAAAACTATTAGGGTGGGTTGGTAGATACATAACAAGTAAAAATGTTAAGTATTTAGTTGTTTTTTGCATCCATTATTTTGCTAAAAACTCGTTGCAGAGTTGTCAATTATGCCTGGCAGAGTTTTTCCTAATCTGCATTCCTTGTACTAAAACAGTTCATATAATAATTTATGACGTTTTTTTTTTGCAAGTCTGGTCTCGGGGCATTGTCATCTTGCTCAGTGGGGTGCGCTTGGGCGCGGCCATAATCCGATTACGACGCCTTAGCGAGGCTTTGTAATAGGATCATGACGCGTCAAAGCGCGCTTTAGCCGAGCAAGATGGCAGTGCCCTGAAGCCAGACTTGCAAACGTGTATAGGCGGTGACAAGTCAAGTGTGAAGTGGAAGCTCCTCCTACCTCTTTTCACTTTAGCAGAGCAAATGCTGGAGAGAAGGTTGCCTCCTCTCGAGCATTCGCTCTGCTTAAAGGCCGACCTACAAAATCCTCTTCTGCCGGGCAGAAAACGGGTCCCAGATTCCTTCTCTCCATTTCTCGCACTCTCCTCCTCTCCACACAAGAGTGGGTATCTGAGCTGCTACTCGCAGAGAGGAGGGAGCTCTTCCTCTTTCTCGAATGGAAAGGCGGAATGGCGGGAAAGTATCCTCCTTTCTGCTTGTTGGTCGGCTTTTAAGTGGAAAGAGGTGGGAGGAGCTTCCACTTTACTCTTGTCACGGACTATAGCACTATAAAATTTCACAGGACAAGATAGACAATTGAGTAGTTCCATTCAAGCTTGATCTCTAAATACAACTGTTCTAAAATTTATATAAAAAACTGCATAGTGCAAAGAAAGTACATATGCAAAAAATACTGTAGTATTGATAACAATTCTATTAAATTTCATAAACCTTACTTCAGTTATGAACATTTTAGAACCACTTTGTTAGTTTCACTTTCAAACTCGCCCACCTTAATTTCATCTTTTCATATCTGTGGAGTATTTTGGCACAGGAAATCTTTCATTTTATGATTAATAATAGCCTAGAGAAAAAAAGTTGTCAATATCATGGCAAATTTATGTTTGAGGGGAATAAATTTATGTTCTGCCCCTGAACGTTTGTGTTGGTGCTTATTTGAAGCGGCTCAATTTGTGCTCGATTTATTTCTACCAGTGAGGTAAGTTCTACCTCGCTGGTAGAGATAAAAGCGAAGCCACAGTTGTTTATACTGAATTCATTATGCAGTATCTTTTCCTCTCAATGGTTACCTGACCGACGGATAGAGGGTTCAGACATGCTTGCCGCCCTTGGTCATGGAACGTCCTCTGTTACTGGCCTGTGCTCAGATTCAAAATTGTTCTCGTTTAAGACAAAACATACTTTGATCAGATTTGCTTAGTTACGAAGTAAGAAGCTAATGTACCTACAGTAGGCTCGCAATAATTCAAACTAGGATATTTCATACTTCCGGTTAATTCAAACAGATTTGAAAATTTTGGTTGTCCTGCCATGTTTTTAATGTATCTATAAGCCACTTAATTCGAATGGCGTTTTCGCTTAATTCATACTTTTTTGTTCTCGCGGCCCCGTTGAGTGCGCTTCTTCCGAGTGCGCTTCCGAGCACCGGTGCATCGCAGAGAAGCAATACCCTCGAAGCTTACTTTCGTGAGTGTTGCTTCTCCGCAGTGCACCGGTCCATGGAAAGAAGCGTACTCAAGGGGCTCAAGCAGGCACACGTTAGCGGAAAATGGCGTTCACATATTTTAAGACTAGCAATGATGACCAAGACGAAATCGAGGATGAGGAACAGCTCACTGGCATCATGCTTTCTGGCCTTGAGGCACATTATATGAACGCCGAGCTGACGGAATATGCTAGTCTTGACGACGATGTGTGTGTGTGTGTCCGTGATGACTCATTAGAGGACATAGTACAGGAAGTAATGCCAGCACAGTGCAGCAGTGAGAGTGAAGATGACGATGAAGAACGGGATGGCCCACTACGAACTGTCAGCCGCAGAGGCCTTTGAGCACATCGCTCAGCTCCGGAAGTTTCTGTCTGCAAATGAAGAGTCCCGTAAAGAGCTACTTGCGTTGGCTGGAATTGAAAATTTTGTTTTGAGATATCGTGTGCTGACTAAACAGTCCACAATCGACAACTTTTTTGCCGGATGAATAAACTTAACGTCACAGTTCTCTCACCAATGTGTTATGCCTGTACTTGCTTATAATTAGGCCTATGTAGAGGAAACTGGCAAAAATCTGGTTTGTATGTGTAGCTATTCATGTAACAAATCATAATGTCTAGTATCATATTTAGATGAATTTCTGATAATTCAAACTAAAATTGTGACTTCATGAAGTTTGAATGAATGAGAGTCTACTGTAATATGGGCGTCGCGCACATTTTTATCGAAAGGGCCCGATGGATACTGAATCTTAAGCGAGTGAATTTTGGGCAAATTTGAGATTTATTTTAGAAACCAGTTTGCTTTATCAATCTCAGAAAATTTTAAGCGTAAAATATAACAACGGTCCAGTCGAGGTAAGCTGCGCTTTCTGCTCCAACAAAATCAACAAAAAACAATATAAACTTCGACATTGCACGAAAGAACAATCTCTGCGGAGTGTATAGAGATAATTGAGGTATCTTTATATACATAATTAAAAATCAAACCGCAAACACCAAGAAAAGAAGAGAGGACAGGACAGAGTGCTTACTCCAACTGAGTGTTTAATGCATTTCCCGAGGAAGACATAAAAGAAACTGGACATGCGAAGGAGTAAGCGCTCTGCCCTGTCTCCTCTTCTTTTCTTGGTGTTTGCGCTTTTGATTTTTAATAATGTATAGCTAACTAGCCCAACAGTTAATTTTGATTCTTTATATACATGTTTGCAAGTCCGGTCTGGGGCTCCACCATCTTGCTCAGTGGGGTGCGCTTGGGCGCGGCCATAATCCGATTACAATGCCTTAGCAAGGCTTTGATTATGACGCTTCCAAGCGCACCCCAGCCGAGCAAGATGGCAGCGCCCTGAAGCCGGACTTGCAAACGTGCATACAAGGAGTCAAACAAAGAGTGCACGCCACCGTGTTAACCATGTTCCTAAAATCGGCGCGAGGCCGCAGCACCATGGAGTGGCGTTTCTTGAAACTATGCCGCATCGCTGTCGCAGACTACAGGCTTCGCCCCATTGGGACGGGAATTTAGGTGCCATTTTTGGTGCGCGGCTTCAAAAGCTAAGAACGCCGGTTCGCTCCATGGGACAGTTAATGCTTTCGCATTAAAACAGAACGCCCATAGAGTGTTGGGTGGGACCGGCTCAAGTTCTGTTCTTGCACTTGAGCAGGCAAAGATCTGTGCCGCTACGCTGCTGAATATCCCCACCCGACCGACGCCTGTCAACCGATAACGAGTACATTTGCAAATATGTACAGTGGCCCAAGTTTTTAATATCGAGCGAGCGTCGACAGCCGGGCCGGCCAGCGCTGTGTCGCGGCGGCGTCCGGCGATATGGGAGAGATTAGGCGCGTGTGCACAAAGCTCTTTCCGGTCCGAGTGTCGTCTGTTAGGCTATTCCGTTGACCGCACATGGCCCCTGCTCCGTGGCAAAGCAGTGAAGGGCGCTGATTGACATGGTTTATCCAACGCCCACATCTCTCTGTCTGCTTCTATTATCAATTGGTACAACCAATGAGCGTAGAGCGTGCGCTGGCATGATACTCGTCTTGGCGGCATAAACAGTGGCACAATGGTGTGCGGTTTATGCTACACCTGAGCAGTATCACGCAAGCAAGCGCTGTTCAGATATTTGCCTAAAGGCGGCTAGCTCTGCCAGCAGGTGCGTGCAACGGAATAGCCTAGCAGACGACGCTCGCACCGGAAACAGCTCCGTGCGCACGCGCCTAATCTCTCCCGTATCGCCGAACCCCTCCACGGCACGGCGCTGGCCGGTCCGGCGGTCGGCGCTCGCTTGATATTATTAAGAACTTGGGCCAGTGTTTGAAGGGACACTGACAGGGTATTTATGCTCGCCGAGGTTTTTAGCTGTAGATGACGTATGAGAACCCACCCTGCTGGAAATGGGCGAAGTGAAATGAGGCCAAAATTCACATTGAACCGATGTGCAACTGTAGGTCCAGGCACATTGAGCAATATGTATTTATGAAACAAAAACCTATGTGCACCAATTTTTAATCCTTTAGGGAATTCACATTGGGCTGATAGTATTTATGAAACAAAAACCAATGAGCGGCAATTGGCAACAGGTACCCCAGTGCTCATTGCGTTGAGGGAATTTATGGGGCAAAAACCAATAAGCAGCGATTGGCAACAGGTGCTCCTGTGCACATTGGGTTGATGGTATTTATGGGGCAAAAACCAATGAGCAGTTATTGGCAACAGGCACCCCTGTGCACATTGGGTTGATGGTATTTATGGGGACACCTCTGGGGGGCTATGTTGCACGTTTTGGACTCCCAGGAGACTAGGGAGAAGGAAGTGACGTCAACAACGCTCTGGATGTTGATTGGTGGAGTCGCTGATGACGGTATCCGCAGAAGAAAACAAAGATACATTCATTCACACCTACGTCACTTCCTTCTCCCTAGTCTCCTGCGAGTCCAAAACGTGCAACACAGCCCCTCTGTGCACATTGGGTTGATGGCATTTATGGGGCGAAAACCTATGAGCGGTAATTGGCAACAGATGCTCCTGTGCACATTGGTTTGATGGTACCCAGTCAACCAGCAACCATCTATTATACTTCGTCTCGCCCTACGACGGACTAAAGGCTAAAGCTACGGACCGCCAGATCCAATCACGAGCGACTTAGAAATTGCGTGGTATTGCGCTTCGATGCACGTATCAGTGCCCGCGTCTCGGATCACTGTTGGGGATGGGGGGACAGTGACTCAAATCGAATAGCAGTGAGTGACTGCAGCAATTTCACATTGCAAGAAATCCACGACGTACAGGCAGTTTGCAGTGTCGAAGCTATAGAAATGGTGCAGCGTTTTGGGTTCGGAGCATTATTCGTCCACCCCCAATCAATGCTAGGCATGTCATAGTTTAGCGTGGAACGTGATTGGACCTGGCGGCCCATGGCTTTGGCCTTTAATCCATTGTAGGATGAGACAAGGTATAAACATCCGAGAGATGTGCTGTTCCGACATTTAATGTATCCAGTGGATACCTGCTATGATCCATCTAACATTAAAAGTATGTACTGTGCAGTGCAAAATGATTCCCCAGAAAGCTGGGCATTCAGGACCATTGTAGGACGTTCAGCCTGATCCTATGGATGTACAGTCGCCGGCCATATGAGCTCCCCCGGCAAAACACCAGCCGGATCAGCGAAAATCCCGCACGCGGCGCGTCGAGCGTGGCCGGGTTTTGGGAGCCGGGCTATTGGGACCAAACCATTCCGTTATCAAAGGGTTGGACGCATAGCTTTTATCGGGATTCCTGCGTTTAAAAGTGTGAATCACAAAAACATGGCCGATTAGAATGGACCTTTTGTAGAAATACGCGGTGCGCATGCGCGGAGTATTTGATGCGCCTGGGTTCGAGAGTATCTAGTTCCAGACAATCCGCCATCTTGCATTTCTCGCCTTTGAGCGCCTTGGAGACCTTGAGACTCAAGTTTTGATGTTGCGAACAAGGTGAACACGAGTCAACGTACTAACGACGCCCATTCTAGATTACGACGTGCACCTCAATCATGCCGGTAAACTGTGTAGCCTTCGGCTGTCGGAACTATTATCGCCCGGGTTGTGGAATGGACCTTTTGTAGAAACATCAGTTCGAGAGTAAATAGTTTCAGTACCCTCTCTCTCTTCCTTCTGGCCAAGCAGAGAGGGAAGATGGTTTCGTTGTGTTGACTTCGGGGCGGAAGATTACGCACGATGGGGACAAAGGCTAGTTTGGGGGAAACCGTATCTAGGTCACAGCGCCATCAATGGGTGAACAGGATGTAGCTGACGTTTTGGGTGTGGAACGGGTGGGAGAGGCCTTGCGCGCGCGTTGTTTTCTCGCCACTTAGCCTCGAACCCAGTCGCGTGTCTAGGAGGCAGCACATATTCGCCAAGAGGTCCATTGCCGTCTTCGGGTGTTGGCCTCAAGTGTTCGGAGATGATGTTATAACTGCTGATAAACTGGAGCTTGCTTTAGGCGTAGATAACGCAGCAGTGTTCGATCGATGCTTGCAAATATAAAAACCCTATGTTTGATATGATATTAGGCATGACAACAATGATCCCTCGGCAAGCGAAAAGTGGTCGACCCGGAAGCCATCTGCAAAATCATCGTGTAGACACGCTACTGAGCGCAGAACAATAGAGTCTCCTCGATAATACGCATGCATGAAAAGCGCCTGAATCTTTATTCTGCTTCGACAAGTCTTTTTTTTGTTATCTATAGCATATCCTTATAGATTAAATAAATTATTTCAAAATCGCTTGTCATTGTCTAGTCTAGGTTTAAGAAAGACTGTAAGAAAGGCTTGTGCGTAGGATTAATCTTCGGGTAGGAATTATTTAAAATGACAAACCGGTTTTGGAAATAAAAAAAGTAGCATATAACACGTAGGAGATATTATGCAGTGAAGAATTTCGATAAGCCGTCTGCGTTTACCTACAACCGGAAGTGGGATTGTAATCGGCCGTGCTTCAGATTCACGTTCCAAAACGCGGAATGCTATTGAACTTCCTGCGTCCACCCCACAGTTTATCATACACAGTTTGCCCACTGTAGAATAAGCCTGTGGTAATCGCAAACCACGTGATCG